>NDXB01008811.1:0-13968 GCA_002631895.1 Agapornis roseicollis
AGCCCTGCAGAGAAGGACTTGGGGGTGTTGATTGATGAGAACATGAACATAAGCCAGCAGTGTAAGCTTGCAGCCCAGAAAGCAACCGTATCCTGGGCTGCATCCAAAGGAGCGTGCCCAGCAGGTCCAAGGAGGTGATCCTGCCCCTCTGCTCTGCTCTGGTGAGACCTCACCTGGAGCATTGTGTGCAGTTCTGGTGTCCTCAACATCAAAAGGACATGGAGCTGTTGGAACAAGTCCAGAGGAGGGCTACGAGGATGATCAGGGACTGGAGCATCTCTGATACAAAGACAGGCTGGGAAAGTTGGGGCTGTTCAGCCTGGAGAAGAGAAAACTGCTTAGAGACCTCATAGGAGCCTTCCAATATCTGAAGGGGCCTATAGGGATGCTGGGGAGGGACTCTTCATTATGGACTGTAGTGATAGGACAAGAGGCAACAGGTTCGAACTTAAACTGGAGAAGTTTAGATTGTATATAAGGAAGCAATTCTTTCCTGTTAGGGTGGTGAGATACTGGAATGGGTTGGCCATGGCGGTTGTGAANAAAAGGACATGGAGCTGTTGGAACAACTCCAGAGGAGGCCACGAGGATGAGCAGGGACTGGAGCATCTCTGATACGAAGACAGGCTGGGAAAGTTGGGGCTGTTCAGCCTGGAGAAGAGAAAACTGCGTGGAGACCTCATAGGAGCCTTCCAATATCTGAAGGGGCCTATAGGGATGCTGGGGAGGGACTCTTCATTATGGACTGTAGTGATAGGACAAGAGGCAACAGGTTCGAACTTAAACTGGAGAAGTTTAGATTGTATATAAGGAAGCAATTCTTTCCTGTTAGGGTGGTGAGATACTGGAATGGGTTGGCCATGGCGGTTGTGAATGCCCCATCCCTGGCAGTGTTCAAGGCCAGTTTGGATGAAGCCTTGGGTGCCACGGCTTAGTGTGGGGTGTCCCTGTTTATGGCAGGGTGGTTGGAACTGGATGATCTTAAGGTCCTTTCCAACCCGAACTATTCTATGATTCTATGATTCTAATTCTGTCAGCAACAGATGTGAACATATTTTAAGTTTGTCCTGTCACTACAGTCCCTAATGAAGAGCCCCTCCCCAGCATCCCTATGGGCCCCCTTCAGATACTTCTAGTGCATATTAAAAGAGTTCAGTCTGTCTTTTCTTTATTAAGCAGACGGTATTTCTCTGAGCGCTAAGACACCAAGCCTCACTGGCTTCCAAGTTAACTCTAGCCTAAATGAGTTTGGGGTACAGCAGCTCTGGTCCTGCTACAGGTTCACTTGTAACATGATCAGTGTCTGGCCCATAGCCATGCATTTGCTATTTGGAGCAGTATTAATCTTCCATTCAGAGAGGGGCAATTTTACTTTTTTAAATGAGCCTATTTAGTCATTATTCTGTCCTATCTCTGATGATTACTCAAATCTTTAGATAGCACCAAAAGTTCTATGAATAATGCTGTCACATTAGAGGCTCAACAAACACCAGTAACCTCAGTCTGTTTGTATTATTCTCGCCACATGTCTGTGCTGCATCCAGGATTATTCCTATTTACAGCAAGCCATCCCTGCAAGCTTTCTCATTTTCCACATGCAATTCACGTTTTTTTCTTGGCTGTTTACGAGATTTCATCCACTTTCTTTCTTAAGTTTTAAGGTTACTGAAGCTGCTATTCACTTACATTTCACAGACTCATGCATGACTCATGCAAATGCAAGTTATGGCAGTATCTTTTAATGAATTTATTGCTTTTAATCAGAAATGAGACTTTCATGTCTGGAGATTTATCTAACTACTTAATCACTTGAGTATGGAAGCATCTTCATGAATAAGCATGGGATGCTGACAACACTGGTTGAAAAGTTTGAGGTTTTTCCCCATGATCACATTGTTCTTTCAACCCTCCTCCTACTCAGATGTCTACTGTATTATTCAAAAGCAGTATCCAAAACAACGTCCAGCTTTCCTACATCTCTGAGAAATATGGTTTAGTCAACTGAACAAATTAGTTCCTCAGTATCACATAAAGGATAAAGATAACAGAATTTCTCTGCCTTTCACTCCTTCTAATCTTGCTGATAGCTTATTCACATTCTGTTCAATAAATAAAATCAAGATTAAAAAGTTGAACTGCCTGAAGGCACTCTTTACTAACAGAGATTTTCAAATGTACAACATGGTTTTGACTTTTAATAACATCCAGAGAGATACTTTGTTTTACAAATTACCTATCTGACATATATGCAAAAATCAGTGGAGCTCCAAAGAAATAACTACATTTTCTATTCTATGTACCTGCCATCTACTTTTTTATTGTTCTCTATATTCTGGATGAATACACCACACTAACACCATCTAACCAACTGGCTCTATTGGGAGCAAGCGAGCAAGAATTCACAATGTGAACACAAAGAGAAACCCTCAAAGAGAATGAGGGTGAGAAAGCAGTGCTTAAGAATTGTCATGCTGGTATACTTCACCAGTAGAAAACAGTGGCCCCTGGGTAGCATGCTGGGTTTGTTGGGGGTACTATATTGTGTAAAGCCCCAGGCTGAGTGGGATTTGTTGCCAGACCAAGAGTTTTCACTGCTTATTAGAACCATTTTTCCTCAGCCAGTGAACTGAAAATTACAAGAAAATAATCAACAGTTGTCTGAAAATATGAGCCACCAGCAAGCAGTCCTTCTCACTAGCATTAGAAAAAAAAAAAAGGAATCATTAAGCTTGCTTAACACAGCTGTAACTGGAACCGGTTCTCTTATTAAATTGCTACTGAAAGCAGTGGAAAAGCCCAATTGACAAATAATTAGCTGTAGTAGCCAAATTGCAAATGGTTTGGAAAAAGGGCTTTTCAGATGACATTTTCTTCAATGCTTTACAAGAGGGGTCAACAACCCCTGGAGACTGATATGACAAACTGTGTACTTCCTTCCCAAGTTAGAGGTTAAGTGCGCCAGAAGGACCTCACCCAGAAAGCTGCCAATCAGGATTTCTACCCAGTTCCTCACTTTCACCTGGATTTTGCTGCTCTGCAGTTCCCAACCCACAGGCCTGTCCCAGTGCTGCCATGTGCCATCCTAAATGAGCTAGTGCTGTCTTTAGTGTATGTATGCCACAGATTATCATCCTCTCTCCTCTTCATGCCGTGGTGTAAGCAGAACGTAGGAAACAGGTCTGAGGAAGGCACACATATAGAGAAAGTGTGTTTCAGAACTGCACTTATCACTTGCTCCCTGATTGAAACCACAAGACTGACATTGCTTTTCAGGGACAAAACAGCTCCTGACAATTAAATATACGCAAGAGTTCTCTGTTCTCAGCTGAATGGGATCTTACATTAGCACCAAGACACCAAGAAAGAGCATCAAAATCTTTTGCTCTTCTCTCTTGCTGTGAAAGGGGGTTCCTTCCTCTCATTCACCTCTCTCATTCTCCTCTTTCCTTTCCCCCCTTCTCCATTAATGCAATTACAATGAAAAATCTGTAGCTATAACAGTGCTGCACCTAGATAAGGTGGGAAATGGCACAGTATTACTCACATTATATCTTGAAGTGGTCAAGTCTCATAAATAACATTGCAAGCAATTCTATTAGAGATTCTTTGCTCAATATGAGATAATTGCACTCTTGCAGGGTCACGATTAAAACTGCAGCCATTTCAGAGAATTGCTATAAATTAAAATAGAAAAGTTATTTAAAATTTCACCATCTTACACAAAGGTTCTTACAAAAGATAGAACTAAACTCAAATTCAGGTATTCCTAAGGCAAAGAGCCACCAAGATGGCTGAGATCCCACTTTCTTGCCTAAATGTACAAAAAGCAAAAGAAATTGAAATTAAAAATGCAAAATTATTGTAGAAACAGGACAATATTTTTAGTACAAACACTTTGTTGTGATAAAAATTCCATTGGGCTGATCAAATAAGCCAGCATGTGTCATTTTTTAATATGCCATTATGAACTTTAAATTGGATCAAAACCTGATAGTACCAAATAGCTTCTGAAATAATACATTTTTCAAGGATGTCTATTGATTCCTGAACATTTCCCAAGAAGCTCAAATTAGTATATGAAATTCTAAATTCTTGGCCAAATTGCTCAGTATAGACATAGGCCTCAATCAAAACCCTGAAATCAAATCACAGTGAATTTTGAGGGTTTTTTCAATACATCAACACCTTTCTGCTGGCAAAGAGAATTTCTTTACAGAGATTAAAACCTGAGTATCATATTTAAGCCTATCATGTGTAATTAATAACTGGCTTACTTAAATGTTTGATAACAGTGAACAGCAAGAAAGCTGCTTGAGAAGAAAGAACAAAAGAAACAAGCAGCAAATTAGAGTGATCACCCACAAGGTTGTCTGGAAAATTATTAATTCACCTGTACTTCTATTTTTGATTCCAGATCACAATCACCTGCTGTTAGGCCAGCTAAGAATTATGAGATTTTAAAATACGTAATTCATTAGTTAATGTTTTCTTAGGAATTACCTCCTAGAACTCTTGAATTTTGCCTTTGTGACCCACATTTCAATTGTGCGTCAGTGGTGTTGGTCCATCTTTTGTCTGTGGTTTTTAGCAAATTTGAGCTTGGGAAGGGTCAGAAGGGCTGGCCACTCCTATCTGACCTTGTTTTGTGGTTGGATTTTGATTCTTCCTTTTGCTACAGACAACAGATACCTCCAGCACCCAAAGAGGAGGCTTTCCCAACTGCCTCCAGAGCCAGACTCACAACAGGTCTCTCTCATTCCAAGGTACTTTAAAGGACAGCAAAGTAATTTTTCCTGGCTTCAGGAAGGCTTTTCCAGTTAAGTAAAACTGAGAGATCTATTTCTAATAAATCTGTAACTGTTCTTCTTTTCTGGCTGCAACCTCTAGGGCTAGCCTGTGCCAGCACTCACTAGCAGGCTGGGATCACTCCATCCATTGGCTCTTGTTCAGCTTTCCCAGATCACAGAGCACTTGTCCACCTTGTCCCACAACTGCTTTCTTATCATCCTTTTCTTTGATACTGTGTACATGAATCAAAGTGTTATTTAAATAGCCTGCATCAGCCATTAGTAAGATTTCTGATTATTCATCCTGTAGAGTAAAACTGTCATACTCTACCACTGATATCTAAATATTTCCTTCAGATAATGACTGAATAGTCCTTGATATTGTATCTATCACACTTCCAACTCCATTTGCCACCTGCAATCATCTTTGTCCATCTGCACTCACCATGGTTGTTCATCTTTGTCAAATTTATAGCAAACACTTGATTTTGAAGGAGCAGTGTACAAAGCAGAGTTGCAAGGATAAGAAACAAAATATGTGGAGGGAGGTGTCTCTAACAAAAGCGAGGTGTAGAAGTTATTAATTGCAGAGTTATGGCCCAAGTGATTTAAAGCACAATTTAAATAATTGGCACAATTCATTTGCTTGATGCATCTGAGAATTATGTGCCACTACCTTTTCACTAAAGCACTAAATAACTTAAAATTATTTAGTAAAGCATGTTAATTAAATTCTACCATACTCTGAAAAACAGGCCTTAACCAATGAAATATTCATATTTTAGACAATATAGGCAGTAAATTTTAACAGTATCTAGTCTTTGGAGCTGTACTCAAGACGCCTAAGTAGTAGTACTAATTGTTTCATCTCCTAAAGCAGTACTTAAGAAAAAGAGCATAAATTTAATCAAATGAAACTGAATGAAGACAATTTAGCCCATAAACTAATCACCACTTGGGTGTCACTGTTTCAGAGGTTTCAGAGACCTGTTCCACTCCGAGGCAGAAATGCAAACTTTGCAGACAAGGACACATAAGTGTTCCTCCCACTATCAGCAGTGTTTGATTTACAGGCACACTGCTTTTTCCAATTATTTTATGATTAATATAATTTTCCTCTTCTTGGACTTAGGTATGTGGAATAGAAGCTTACCTATCTGTGTATTCTCTAGGCTCCCCAGTGTGNCGAGGCAGAGATGCAAACTTTGCAGACAAGGACACATAAGTGTTCCTCCCACTATCAGTTCTACAGATAAAGAAGATGTAGTGTTTGATTTACAGGCACACTGCTTTTTCCAATTATTTTATGATTAATATAATTTTCCTCTTCTTGGACTTAGGTATGTGGAATAGAAGCTTACCTATCTGTGTATTCTCTAGGCTCCCCAGTGTGTATTTCTGCACATTCTAGAGCATCAGAAAGAAAGAAAGTCCTCCTCTCCTGGGCTGGACTNCTCCCACTATCAGCAGTGTTTGATTTACAGGCACACTGCTTTTTCCAATTATTTTATGATTAATATAATTTTCCTCTTCTTGGACTTAGGTATGTGGAATAGAAGCTTACCTATCTGTGTATTCTCCAGGCTCCCCAGTGTGTATTTCTGCACATTCTAGAGCATCAGAAAGAAAGAAAGTCCTCCTCTCCTGGGCTGGACTTTTCTTTTGCTCTCAGGGCCTGATCAAAGTTCACATTAAATCAACAAGAGTGTTTCCAGTAACCATAGCATGCATTCACATGATTATTCACCACACTCCCAGATTGTTCACCCTACGGAAGACAAAAACATTATGATAGCAAAACACACAATTGCTATTGAAATGAATAATTTTCCCCTGCATTAAATTATCTTCCTGTGGTAAATGTAGTCTGGGACTGTTGAAGCCAAAGGGGCTGTCCAGAAATTTCCAAGCTGTTTCACTTTTTTATTTTCAGCAAATAAAATAACCAGAGAGTCATGACTGTTGAAATTACAATGAGAGTATCTATGTATTTAAAACTGTTTTCTTCATCATGTCCAAAAGTAATTTCATTACATTCATTATTTCTGATGATACATGGAAGATAAGATCTGGTGCCAGGTTATCATAAGTAGATGACTTTCTGTTTCTGTAGGAGAGAAATATGACTCTCTGAATCCCATTATTCAGCATTCTACAGATACATCAACAACATTCCCCTCCTTCCCTAGCAAAACAGGCTAGCAGTCCAGTATGAGGGTTAATTAAAAACTAGCATTATGACTAATTAATTAACAATAAACAGTAACTGTCATGGATTACGGTACAGTGATTGCACTTGGATGATGTAAGGCAATTCCTGAAAAATGTCAAAACCCTCACTTCTACATTTAGATAGGAAGTACAGTACCATGTTTGGGCTTTCTCATGGTTTTGTTCTTCTTCTCCATGACTTATTTTCCACTTATTTGCCACCTAATTAAATTAGCCTTAATACGAGTGCTTTCATCCACCAGAGCCAGTTCAAAATTATCTGATCTCAACTCACAATTTTTGTGCTTTTCCTCATTCATATTCTATCAATTGCAAGCACCTACTGCAAGGTGTGAAGGGGTTGCATATCAGAAAGCTTTTACTTGTGGAATATATAACATTTTGATAAATGCCAAAAGTTCAAGTGCTTTAAAGCCTGCTTTATGCTGTTAATGAGGCCATACAATAAAAAAAAAAAAAAATGTAATTGCAAAGAATTTTTTTAAAGCTACTTTTCTTGGAAAATAAAATGCCTGCACAGATTTGCCAGCTAAAAATCAAAATACTGCATGTAAGACTTTAGTACAAATAGGATTTCTGACAGATTTATGTTCAGGATAAAAAAATGCAACTATAAAAAAATGGAGCTATAAAAAAAATAAAGTATCCAATGTGAGGCTTAAAATATGGTGAAAGTAGCATTCATTATCATAAATACAGTAGTATGATTTAATTATGTATTCCGTAATAAGTTTGTCAGATAACACAATTTGGAAATGCACAGCTAAATCAAACATGTTCTACTTGCCTATTGAGTGAGAGTGAAATTGCTTATAGGAAGTCTTCTTTACACTCAGTTTTGAGATGCTGAAACTTTGCAATAGGTTTTACTTTATTTTAGGATTTGCTGAGGCACTGGAATGGGTTGGCCAGGGAGGTTGTGAATGCTCCATTCCTGGAAGTGTTCAAGGCCAGGTTGGATGAAGCCTTGAGTGACATGGTTTAGTGTGAGGTGTCCCTGCCTATGGCAGGGGGTTTGGAACTAGATGATCTTAAGGTCCTTTCCAGCCCTAACTATTCTATGATTCTATGATTATCAATTTACTAACCTATTTTAGAGATTATTTTTAACAGGAGAGTGTCTTTATACCCAAAGACAATAGATGAGTTGTTATATGAAGCATCTTATCACTGTTTACCTTCATCTCACACATGCTAAGAAAGTACTCATCTTTTGCCACTATGCTTTGATCTGTAATTTAGGAAAAGGCAAGTCTTTGCGAACTGTGTGATTGAAATGGAAAAGCAAGGCACAAAACTGAAGGTCAGTTTGCTTGGTTTTGTCCTGGTTTCAGCTGGGATACAGTTAATTTTCTTTGTAGCAGCTGTTGCAGTTCTGTGTTTTGTGTTTAGTCTGAGAACAACACTGATAACACTCCAATGTCTTAGTTGTTGCTCAGTAGCAACAACTTACCCTGATCAAGGACTTTTTAGTCTCTTGTGCTCTGAAGGAGAAGCACAGAAAGCTGGAAGGAATTAGAGACAGGACGCCTGACCCAAACTAGCCAAAGGAGTATTCCATACCACAGCATGTGTCATATATATATATATGCATATGTCTTACCACATATACAGTCATGCTCACTATATAAACTGGGGGGAGTTGCTTGGAAGAGACCTATTGATGCTCAGGGACAGGCTGAGCATCAACCATTTATGCCTGCTGATTTAAACCATAATAGATTTCAACATCAAGATTGTCAGCTTCAGGGACAAAAGAACTTGATTTGTATCATGGACCTTAAACACATATTTTCTGTGATGGTCTGAATTTTCTACTTCTTCCACTACTGCCTCCTCGCAAAGTAAGGTTGTGATCAATCCTTTGTTTTCAGGTTCTCAGCTTCTTTAATGTCAGTCTGATTACACTCCCACAGCACCTCTTTTTACATATGACCAGAGTGTTTTAATAGGATTTGCAAAACTGTGTTAGCACAAGGAAATTGCCTAATTATTATCAACAAAACTTCCATTCCTATTATTGGCAGAACTGATCCTACTGTCGTATTCCCATTCTATTTGATGCATACACAAAACACCCAGCCAGAAGACCATCCCTGATTCAAAGAGCTCACTATGTTTGCACACTGACAGGATGTAAAATGTGTTCTGTAAAAGCACTTTGTGCTCTCCCTGACTTAGGGAAGATGGCTTATTTATCAAAACATCTGCATTCAGTCTTTTTCCTGACTTAATTTCCTCCAAAATTTTTAAACTTGCAAAATCAAATTTATATCCATGAAAACCAGGGCAAAAATCCTATGCATAAATGATATAAGGCTGAAAAGATACATAGAAGAAACTGAGGAAATTGAGAGTACATACACATTTAGAAGTTACTCACACAAAAGCTAGTATTTTCTTCCAAATCACAACAGTAACAGTACACATGAAGGTATATGAAAGCCATGGTGAGAACCATCATAGATGCCCCACTATCTGAAGAAGGCCTGTAAGGATGCTGGGGAAGTACTCTTCATTAGGGACTGTAGTGGTAAGACAAGGGGTAATGGGTTCAAACTTAAACAGGGGAAGTTTAGATTAGATATGGTGAGGCACTGGAATGGGTTGCCCAAGGAAGTTATGAATGTTCCATCACTGGCGATGTGCAAGGCCAGGTTGGACAGAGCCTTGGGTGACATGGTTTAGTGGGAGGTGTCCCTGCTAATGGCAGGGGGGTTGGAACTGGATGATATTAAGGTTCTTTCCAACCCTAAAAGTTTTATGATTCTATGCCATACATGTGGTACAAGTTCATACATGCCATCTATGGAAAATCCGGTATGGCCAAATACCAGAATTTTCCTCACAAACAATTTATCTCCTGAAATCAGAAGGTTTTACACCACTGTATGGCACAATTATTTTCCAGTTGGTGAGTATCATTATTTCATGGTGTGCTCAACTCTGAAGTTTAAGCTCATGCTTAATTTGAGGACTTGGCAAATTTTCCTCAAAGTGCAAAATGAGTCATCTCCTTGAAGAGAGATCACCACCTTAAGGGCTCTACTAAACCTGAATCTTGCTGGGAATGGTCTGTTTGCTACATACAGCAATCAAAACCTTGATTTTTGAAGACCTCAAACAGAGTCGCTCACAAAAGTGGTCTTAGATAGGAGAACAGTAAGTTACAATCTGGCATGCCACTGTTTCCAAATGAGGGTACAGCCATAGATCAGAAAGAGCAAAACGTGGCCGCAGGATCTGAGAATGCTCCTGATGGTCATGGATTTTTGTGCTTGTCAGTTAGAAGAATGCAAACAAAAAAAATGCCATCAATCTGAACTATTTTGATGTGTAGAAAAAATAACTCAGTAGGTAGATTATCCACAGCTTGTCCTTTCCTAATACAGGAAAAAAAAACCTCTCAGATTTTTTATGAGCTTTTGTGATTCTTTCTGTTTGCACGTCTCCATGTTCTGCTCAGAATATTAACATGGGTAGCACAATTCAAGGATGCCTAACATTTGTCTGGGATTTGGGGACCTGTGGGAAGCTGGTTCAAGCTACTGGAGTGCTGTACATCTGGAAATCCTGGATATTTCTGCTGAATGAAACAGATCTGGTGCCAAGCACTTGTAGAGCAGATCTGAGCATTCATAAGCCCTAAATATGATGCCTCTTGGACATATTTTGCAGGGCAGCCTTCTGTACCTCATTTGATCTTAAAAACAAGTTAAAAATATGTTGCAAATGTCCAACTGTAAAAATGTAAGGAATGAATACTGAGTAAATATCCTATGCAGGTCGGCATTAAACACTTTAGATTTATCTATGAGATAATTATAACTTTAGAAAATGTATTTTTTCTCTCTTTTTAGCAAATACTAATATTGAAAGAGATTATTAGGGAATTAATGTAAAAATATTTTAGGGTTTTCTTGCAGTATTTAGTAATTGATGCTGAAAAAGGAGCACTATGCACTGTGGAGCCCTGAAACTGTTCATGTGCACCTAAAACTGTATGTTCACATGCCTATGATCAGGCACAATCCTCTTCTTATGAGCACCCTTATCTCAGTTCAGCTGAACTTTTTATATTATGGTTTTCACATTTCATTGATTTCTAAATTTGCATAATTTGAGCCTTTAACTATCCTTATTTTTACATTTTGTTTCACCTTCATTTATTTTACTTGATATATTCAATATGAGCAAGGTACAAGTGACAGTTTTTGTACAGCACAGTCCATTCTAGCAGCCTTCCAGTATCCGAAGGGGGCCTATAGGGATGCTGGGGAGGGGCTCTTCATTAGGGACTGTAGTGACAGGACAAGGAGTAACGGGTTCAAACTTAAACAGGAGAGGTTTAGATTGGATCTAAGGAAGAAATTCTTTCCTGTTAGGGTGGTGAGGCACTGGAATGGGTTGGCCAGGGAGGTTGTGAGTGCTCCATCCCTGGCAGTGTTCAAGGCCAGGTTGAAGGATGAAGCCTTGGGTGGCATAGTTTAATGTGAGGTGTCCCTGCTTCTGGCAGGGTGGTTGGAACCAGATGATCTTAAGTTCCTTTCCAACCCTAACTATTCTATGATTCTGAGATTATGATAACAATGAAAAGACAAACTGGATATAGCTTTATATAAGATACAGGCCGCAATCATCTTTGAGTACCTACTGTCCACAAAAAAACAGTAATACAACTCTTCCATTCAAATAAAATGTTGGACCTAAACATCTTCAGAAAATAAGCACTCAAATTTAATCTTAATAATACAATGCCAGGGACTAAACTTTTTCCCCTCCACATTCAGCCCACTGTGATATTGCTCAAAATGGGTGAGGAAGTAAAAAGCCTTAAAAAATATCAAAAAAACAGATACACCTTTCATAACATTGCAGCTAAACAATGAATTGAAATCACTCCATTATTAACACCTCACAACTGAGTCTTACAGAGGAAGTATTGGCATAGTCTGAATTGGAGTTACAATAATAAGATTCTTGATTTCCAATATTTACATTTTTTCTTATGGTGATTATAATAATAATAGTACTGTGCAATACAGTAATTAGTCTAATTAGTTCATTTTAATGACAGCTATTATTATTATTACAGGTCATAAATCAAGACACCGCAATATTGCACAAGACATTCTCTGAACATGAATAGAGGTGAAATACATTTACTCTGCAAAATGGACAAAGCAACAGTTGTTTCCTTGGTGAAAAAAAATAGAGGGATGATTATCAAAAGATGCAAACGAAGTTTCCTTCACTAATCACTGTGAAGGTTGAATATCGATGACACAAAAATATATTCTCTGGAAAGAAAATGGCCTCAGCCCACTGTAGACCAAAGAAAGCTTTTCATTTCCTGATTCAAGACATATGACCTGAGAACACTTCCCCTCCCCTATTCTTCCCCTGCTCCTTTCCTCATAAGAAACTTCACATATTAAGCTACATTTATCACTAAAATTTAAATAGCATTTAAATGCTTTCTTTCTGTAATGCATTTATGGTGTTTCATGTATGATCTTTTGGATGCATTAACAGTACCTATGTGAAATATCATATATGATAATAAATGTGTATCTTGGTATGTTGAGGCATAAACCTTGGGAAAAGTTGCAGAAACATGTGATAAATCAATTATTTATGCCCTCTTTATTGCTTCACTGGCCAGATACAGATTCTGTGTTCCCTGGAGCTTTATTCTAACATTCCAATCCAGTGAGCAGATTACAGCATCCATCATTCATTTGAAATCAACAAGCCAAATATTTCTTCCACCTGCCTCAAATGTGAAATGTCACCACTTTTCTACAAGCACCAGCATGATTCAGTCTTAAAAGAGCTCCAGGTTTCCCTGCTATAAAAGCTTTAGAGTCTAACAGCTCCCAAACCAAGGAAAATTCTGTCATCAAGGCAGGACATTCCAATGCCCTGCTTACACCCACTCCAAACCTTGGAAGACCCCAAATCATCTACCTTGAATGCAGGTAAATCACATAGGAATATTTAATCAGAAATACATATCACTACTTGAGTTTCCTAGGAAGATGCACTAGATACTCTGTCACTCTGTGAAGCCCTCCATGGAGGTCAACCTCATGTACCCCAAGTATTGCTTCCCTCTCTACATCTCAGATCCTGCCCGAAAATATCTTGCAGGGGACCGCAAGACAAGACAGAGAGAAGAGCAAAGTGGAATTTGTAAGGAGGTTTTTCTGAATGACAGCATTTTCAGAACTGGCAAACAAGAGGAAGGTCACATAAAACAGCTTCTGGGTTAGCAGCACCTATGACTGACCCCTGAGTCAAGTAATCAGTTTCACCTGGTCACAAAAGTTATTTAACACTGGCACAGACAGTCTGGTTCTTTCATAAATACATACTCTATAAAGAACATATGCTTACCATACCCTGAGCAGCATCCTTCATGTATTACTCTAGTATACCAAATTATCAAAAATAGGGGTTATATTCATAGACAGAAAAATGCCATTTGTCCACTTCCCTCTTAGAAGCAGCTTTTCTGTAACATTGCTAGTCCTTCACCTAGCATCCCCGATCTATCCTTTTCTGAGTCTGACATTTTCAATTCACTTATATTGCATTTTCCTGCCCTAACTGTTTAGGTTAATGCCAGTTGGTACAGACATGAGTGAAACTGAAATATTACTAAACTTTAGTGTCTTCATATCCAAAAAGAATATGATAAGAAGTCATCATCTAAAACACATGTAAGGAATTACAATGATAAGGTTACACTTTAGCTGGGAAGCGTCATTTCAAATATAAACCCAGAGAAGCCACAAACCAGGTGACACTCAAACTATGCTAATTAATCAGAATCTGTGGATGCTTCCTAAGCAGGGATTCATTTTTGTTTAACATGCACCTTCATTAGGGGTCTTAAGTAAAAAAAAAAAAAAAAAAAAAAAAAAATTTTTTTTTTTACATTTTT
>NDXB01008812.1:4909-20133 GCA_002631895.1 Agapornis roseicollis
TCCTCTTTTTAAAAAAAAAAAAAAAAGGCTTTAGAAAACATTTCCCACTGTATCTAAGAAACCTAAATAACTGTAATTGTTTTAATAGCAGTTTTGAATTATTTCACAGAACAAATGCCTTGCCTTTCATTCAGAAGGGAGTTTATCAACATCAGCGTGGACAAAAGAAGGGAAAAGCTTATGATCTTAGTGACTTCTATATTGTAAGTGTTCTGCTGCATGTAAGGCAATTTAGTGATTTGGGAGTAATGTTTAGATATTCAAGTTGAAAACTGTGATTTAGTTTTCAGGGAAGACCTAAAGTTTTTCCCCTCAGTTGCATTTTCAAATTAGGAATTTTCAGGGTTCTGGGTTGTTTTGGTGTCCCACAAATGTTTTAGACATTTTTGGCTGTAGTTTGCAGTTTTCCCACTAGAGGGCACGAGACTGCAGACAGTGGAAACCTTTCGGGGGGGATACGGGAAGATGAACAACTCGGGAAGGAGAGTTTTGAAGATGAAGTAGACCAAAGTACTTGTTAAAAATTAGTAATCTTTGCAAGTCCGCTGGCATTTTTGACAGAAGGCAATGATTTTTTAATCATGACGAAATTGAAGGCTGTTTTTAGCCTAAACTTTGAAAATGTTTAGCACCAGCTGTTTAGAGAAAACTTTTGGTAAACTTCATCTACCTGCTAGTCTAATGACTGAATACAAATCATACTGCATCTTCTGTACTGATGTACTTCTGTAGTGCTCCTGATTTATAAGTACTTGAACAGTTTCTCAAGTACAGACTGTTTCCACTGAGTTCTTCACATTCTCCTGCAAATCTTAAGTTTAGTGCAGAAACCATTTTTGAATTAAGTATTGAAAGTAAAAGTATTGAAAGTACAAGAAGAAAGTGTTACTTTTTAGAGTGTTTTGACTTACGAGCTGCCTAATCCTAAGTATTTACCTGTGGCTGTAACATAAGAGTTTCCAAGATGTAATAGATTACTTTCCTTATGATATGAATCATAGAATCATAGAATAGTTAGGGTTGGAAAGGACCTTAAGATCATCTAGTTCCAACCCCCTGCCATAAGCAGGGACACCTCACACTAAGCCATGACACCCAAGGCTTCATCCAACCAGGCCTTGAACACTGCCAGGGATGGAGCACTCACAACTTCCTTGGGCAACCCATTTCAGCATCTCACCACCCTAACAGGAAAGAATTTCTTCCTTATATCCAATCTAAACCTCTCCTGTTTAAGTTTGAACCCATTACCCCTTGTCCTGTCACTACAGTCCCTAATGCAGAGTCCCTCCCCCGCATCCCTATAGGCCTCCTTCAGATACTGGAAGGCTGCTATGAGGTCTCCACACAGCCTTCTCTTCTCCAGGCTGAACAGTCCCAACTTTCTCAGCCTGTCTTCATATGGGAGATGCTCCAGTCCCCCGGTCATCTTCGTGGCCCTCCTCTGGACTTGTTCCAACAGCTCCATGTCCTTTTTATGTTGAGGACACCAGAACTGCACACAGTAAAGGTTGCACACAATTAAGGTTGAAGCCATTTTTTAAAGTTCTAAGGTTTTGGTTTTTTTAAAACAAAATGTATTTATTGTCATGTGTATCTTTGCAACCTGCAGATGGAAATGTGCAGGTTCTGAATAAAGCTGTGTCTTAAAGGCATCAAGAAAATGTATTGTGACCGAGTTTGATAGATCTTTGGGATGATGTTATACCTCTGAATCTCCATATCTGTAAATTGGGTTTCTAGACTGACATTAAGATGTACAAATGTCTCACAAAGTGGAAATGGTTGAGACATTTGCACAGTAACAGTGTCTCTGTTTCCTTCCCAGTTTATAAGTTTTGGGGGCTTCATAATGCAATCCTGCATGGATATTAGTTACAGCTATTGTTTTTGGCTTTGGTTGTTTGTTTTATTTTTTTTTTGTTTGTTTTTGAGTCTTCTGAGCATTTTTTGCATTTAGTTTATTGCTTTTCTTTATCTCTCCTTCCCTCTTCTTCCAAACCAAAATGCGTCTTTAACTTCACAGAATGTGTGAGGTGTGTCCTCTGTCCTCAAGCGAGAAGAGGAATTTTTAATACTCAGACTTTACTGGGTAATATAATACTAGTAATGTATTTTTGTTCAATATCTATTAGTGAAATGCAACAATTTTAACGAATAACTTTATAGTTAAGCATTGCAGCAATTATTTGAATTTTGGGAAGGCTACTTTTCAGTTGTTTATCTCAAGTATTATTTTAAGCTATTGAAAGTAACTGTAGAGGGTTTCTTCTACTCTGGGAGAATTTCACTGTCATGGAATCCATGTGGCACCTTCTGTGACTCTCTTCTGTGGTCCAGCAAGATCTCATAAGGATGAAAGGAAAAGTAAAAATTGAAAAGTAGAGCCTGGCTGAGGTATCTGTCGTCTCATGTTTCTCATCTGTAGATTAGGCAACAGTAGGCCCTCTTGCTAGACAAACTGTTACCTAGAGAATAATGTGTCATCTTGGAGTCTGCAGCTGGTTTTATTTAGTATTAGAAAAGCTCTTTTAAAAAGGTTAACTGACCTTAGCTACACCTCATCATTTCATACCAAAGCTTTTAGCAATCACTTGAAAGTCTTGCAGAACATATTTTGTAAAATACACAATCTTTCTATAAATCATTGTATGCTTTACCAACAGGGAGCTAACCTAACTTTCCGAAGTGCTGATCATAATCTTCCAGAAAGTGTTAAACAGAACCTAGTTTTCACCCTTCGTGTGATAAGTATTGATGAAGCAGCTATGGATTCTCTAAAGTAAGTGCAGCTGGTTTTCAAATTACCTTTCCTTTCTTCAGCAAAAACTATTTTTTTAATAAGAGCTTCTAATATCTTACTGCTCATATTGCTAAAGTAAAATATATTTAGGCTGTAGTTAGAGACATTAGTAATATATGAGTGTAATTCAGTAATTTTCTAGAATGATAATGATTAATTTAAAAATAAGAATTATGAAACTGTCTTGCTTTGAAGTCAGGTGGTTTTATATACAAATACTGAAACTTATGTGATGACCTAAAATTCTGTGTTTGGGGAGAAAATGCTTTTTTTGTCATTGACAATATTATTATTGAATCTTTCGTGAAGCTTATGTTAAAATCTTGTATCACTCATAGAATCATATTGGTTGGAAGTGTCATTGAAGATCATCTAGTTCCAGTCTCCCTGGTGGGGAGGGACACCTCCCACTCAACCACGTTGCTCAGAGCCCCATCCAACCTGGCCTTTAATACTTTCAGGGATGGGGCCACCACAGATTCTCAGGTCAACTTGTCCCAGTGTCTCGCCACCCTTGCAGTAAAGAATTTCTTCCTTGCATCTAACCTAAATCTCCCATCTTTCAGTTTAAAACCATTCCCCCTTGTCCTGTCACTACATGACCCTGTGAAAAGTCCCTCTTCAGATTTCTTGTAGGCCCCCTTTAGATACTCAAAAGCCTCTCCTGAGCCTTCTCTAGGCTGAAAAAGCCCAACTCTCTCAGCCTCTCTTCATAGGAGAGGTGCACCAGCCCTTTTATGATAATGCAAGCGTTTGAACACAGGCAGGGAAAGATTGGAGGTTTTGCTTTTTATTTTTTCTTTTTCACTTTCTTTTTCCTCTTTCTTCCTATCCTTTCATTCTTCCAGAACCACGTGTTTGTCACATGTTGAAGACTTCAGGCACTGGGACAGGATTTCTGCACTTACTCTTTCAAAATAGGTTTTAGTAAATTATATTGTTCCATAGTTTGAAAGATAGGTGTCTCTTAAATAATTTTCCCATGGTTAGGTGAATGGTTAATCATTTGAGTATGTATCAATTTTGAAGGTATTATTCTCATTTCAGTACGTATACTGAATTAAATCGTCTAGGGAATAAAGCATGTTTCTCTGGGGTTTCTGGCTTTTACTGTGAATGTACTGGTTCGTAGCACAAATAAAATTTCAGTATAAAATTTGTCACACTGCTGTGTTGCTTGAACATGGCAGTTACTTAACAGTGCACCCCAAGAGGGCATCAAGTCCAACCTCCCTGCTCAGAGCAGGGTTTACTACAGCATGTTGCTCAGGGCTGCATCCAGTTTTGTTTTAACTATCTCCAAGGATGGAGACTCTGTAACTTCTGTGGGCAAATGTATTCCAGTGTTCAATCACCCTTGCAGTCCAGAAGTGTTTCCTGATGTTCAAGGGAAACACTTGTGTTTCAGTTTGTGTCCATTGCCTCTGGTCCTGTCACTGGGCTCCACTGAAGAGAACCCCTCTCAGTTGTCTTTATTCCCTCCGGTCAGATATTTATATACACTGATAAGATCCCTCAGTCCTTCTCTTCTTCAGGCTAAGCAGTTCTGGCTTTCCCAGCCTTTCCTCATATATTGGATGCTTCAATCCCTGTTTGACTAGGAATAGCAGTAACAGAATCTCAGTTAAATACATTCAGTATCTTTTGTAGATGGACTACTTCTGTTAGCACAACTTAACTGTTACTTTTGTTTCTGCAAGTGTTCAGACACACGAAGCTTGTTCCCAATTATGCTAATACTCACTTTAAGGTCCCTTTACATTGAAAGTTTTGCAAAGGAACCATAGTCAGCTAGCAGTACATAAAGCAGTAAATTCAAATTTAATTGGTTATAGAAATACCTAGTTGTATGATGCTTAGTGCTAATTGTTCCCTATATGCAAGGTTTCCACGAAGTCAAACACAATCTAATTTAATTTCAGATGGTTTATATAAGACATTTTACATCTCAGAAGTGTGTTGTTCTGGTAAACAGCTTTTTCTTTCATTTGTTGCTAATCTTATACTTGTGAAATTTGAAACTGCTCCAGTGTAATCTCTTGTGGCTCCAGGAAGACCACCTGCTCACTGGTCTTTTTTGATTTTTCTGCTACCTGTGGTGGAACAGATAGCTTTTTTTTTTTATATATATATATATATATATATATAGTTTGTCTCTGTGTTCTTTTCATTAGTGACTAAATTTCAGACTGTGAAGTCTGTCTTTTTCTTCTGAACTTTGTGTTCTTGAACTTTGTATTCTCTGGTGCATAACTCTTAAGTCCTGTTATCTCCATTACTCTACTCACCGAGAATCCTACTGAGGTACAGTCCAGAAGGCCAGTTTTAGACTTTCAGGAACACCTATGCCATGCCGTCACAAGCCATGAATCTTCGGGTTCACATGTGTTTTTGAGAGGATATGCTGTCTGCTGTAGGTGGTTGCTGACTTTCCAGTTTAGGTCATTTGATATAGGCAAACTTTTAGGGACTTCATGATGGGAGGTACCTAAAGGGGAGATGAAAAGTTGTAATAGACAGCAGGGAGGTAAGTCTTTGGCCTCAGAAAGCAGAAGGAGAAGTAGCCCATGGCAAAGAACTGATGAGCAAGCAGTTCAAAGCTGATTTGGTTTCCTATTCTTATAAAACAATTGCAAGACTTTTTTCTTTTTGTTCTTCCACAATATTTTTTTCATCAACCTTTAGAGTAATTTCTAATGGAGGCTTCTGGGAAGCCCTTCTCAGTAGGGGACTTGCCAGACAAAACACAAAATTTAACCATAATTCCTAGATCACACCTAAACTGCACTAATCCAGTTTTTGGTCAACACCCTTGCTATGTATATTCTGAAGAGAGATTGTAGCTACTTCATGTCATTTAATTATATGAATTAAATATAGTTGCTTTAACAAACTCTTCCAGTGGTCTGAGTTGAAGATTAGGAATATGTTGAAGTAAATTTCTGGAGATTTTAGACACACAAGGAATTATCCATGATTAATAAATTAGTAGAGGAGCTGTGAATGCAATATTGTCAGAAAGGAATATCTGCATATCTGCAGCTATTCAGCAAGGACTTTTGTGTGTGCCGTCTCAAACTCACAGAATTTGATCCTATGCTTATATTTAATTCTTAAACTACCTGTATAATATTCAGTATGTTTTTTACTACAATTGTTTTGAATTCAGTAATATTATGTTTAATTTCATCAATCTATGTTATTTTTTATTATTTTAGAGCATCTATGGAATTCAAGCAGGAGTGTTCTCAGCAAGTCATTGATGACAGCAAAGTTTTCAAGAAGATTCAAGGTTTGTGTCTACCAGAACCTATTTAATCTTAATATCTATATCTCTATCTTTACAATGCAAAGAGCAATACTGATGTTATAAAGGTTTTACTAGCATAAATGAAATTGGACAAAATATAGATATTTAACAGAATATTGTTAGAATCTGATACCAGCATAAGTCAATCATAAGAATACTTTCTTCTCTCCTTTTCTTTAAATAGTCTGGCTAGCAGTAGTAGATTTGCTACAGAATAATTGTGAATGTAATCAATAAAATATTAATTTCTGCATTGACATAATCTCTAAAAAACATAATGCTGAAATATAACACTGATCCTATGTTAAAGTGTCATTAAGTTAAAAAAACCTCTAATTTCTTCAGTTAATTTTGTGCCAGATATTTCTTTTGGCCATTATTTCTATACATTGGTAAGTATTGTTCTTTAGTGTTTGTGTTTGGTTTTTTTTTAATAGTGTTTAATTATACTTATTAAAATATGTGAGTATAATTGAGTAGGATAGCTTGGACTATCTAAATGAATGTTACCAGGATTCTACCTACAGTCTTTAGGACAAAGATAAGCTTTGTGTTAAAAATTGTGGAGAGGTGCTCATAAAGTGCTGTGTATTACCTTTGTAACCTGTGGGTAACAAAGCCTGTAAAACTGAACAGCTTCCAGCTTGTAGAATCTCCACTTTTTACTGTCATCAGCTAAGTCTGTTTTAAGCAAACACTCTTTGGTCACTAAAATCTGCTTGGACATTGACTTTAGGAAAAATTGTTGGACTAATAATCAGGGATATTGTTTGATCTTTTAATTACTGCTTTTTTCCCCCCTCATATGATAGACACAAATGGATTTCTCAATTATCTGACTACATTAAAAGTTTTCAGGTGTGGTCTAGAAGCAAGTTACATGTATATACTTCAAGCCATCTGAGTTTGAACCTCACTGGAAAAATCTTCCTTCTTTCACCCTCCCACCTATTTTGCTTTATAATTGTAGATACGAGTAATTTGACGATAAATATGATAATAGCATATGACTTATGTTAATAGGTCATATAGGCTGAGAAACTTTGATATCCTTAAAGAAAACTTGCTATCTAAAGATTTTGACAAGGCTGTCATAGAAATAGTTCTCTGCGTATAATTTTGGAACAATTACTTATATTTGTTATTGTTCCCATGTGTATTTAACAAATCTGTACAATGAAGGAGCAACTGTGTTCCATAATGGCATGTTTGTATTACCCAAGTAGTGTTCCTAAATTGTATTTTGGATCATGGTATTTAATGAGTTCTAGCAGAAGTAAGCAGTTTTATAATCTGAGCATATAGAAGGTGATAGCCATTCCTTCTGTGATATCAAAAGCTTTGTTAGATGTTGCTGCTGCTTCATGATTACTACTCAAATATTACATAACTGATAACTTAATTTTGAACTGACATTCTCTCATCAAAAAGAAGGAGCCTGGATGCATAGATGTGTCATTTTAGCCAGCAGTATCATAAGTAGTTGTGGTTTTCTGTATCAGCTCCATAGCAAGTGGCTAACTTCAGGTAAATGTGTCCTCTATTTCTCTAAATCTTCAGGTATACTCAGAGAGACACTAAGTAAAAGAGGAGTTCGGGTTATAACAGGCATAGGAAAGTATTTCCGACAAGTAGACAAGAACAGAAATGGTTTTCTCTCTCAGGCAGCCTTTAAAGAAGCTCTAAAACTATTCCATTTGGAAATTCCTGAAGGGGTAAGTCTAGCTGAAACTGTGATCTCTGGTATTATCTTACTTAAATTGATGAAATCACATCTTTTCTTTGCTAAAACCTATGGTTTAATAGCTACTTTTCCCAAGTTTGCCCCCCTTCCTCCCTTGTGGCATGGTGACATTTCTGCATTCAGTTCTTTTCTTGTGGTAATACTATAATTTTATATTATAGCAATTGTTTTATTCTAGGACATAGTGAAGAACTTTGGCAAAATATTTTTAAATTGCAGGACTTTGAATCCCTATGGCTTATTCTTGATGACAGCAAGAGTGATAAGGTCGACTATGGAGAATTTACTCGTGCCGCATTTGGAGAAATGAATGAATACAGAAAAGCGTTTGTAAGAAAAGTAAGTTTTGTTGCAGGTATTCTAATTGTAGATACTTTGCAGTTTAACTTTGGAGTTAGTTACTCATGTTCTTGTTGTTTGGGTTTTTTGTTGTTGTTGTGCATTATTCCTTGTGCATGACTGTTCATTATGTGTATCTCGTAATTCACTATTTAAGGTTTCAACAAGTTTGTTAAAATAAATGTAAATTGAGGTACTGCATGCTGTTTTAATATTGAATTAGTTAATTCGAAACTCTAGAACTGATTCCTGTATTATTTTGAGTTTATGCGTATGTGTGGTATTCTTACATTTTGGTGCAGTGTATAAAGCATCTGGCACCCTGAAAATATCTCTTCCAGAAGTCTGTTTCCTTATTTTGGCAGATCACTGTATCTGTATGCACATTTTTTTCCCCCCTCAGTGACTGAAATAGGAGGCAATAATACTTTCCTCCTTTTGAGATCTACAAGTGTAGTCATTATATTTCTGAGACTTCTTGTATTTGAAATGCCCCGTGTTATATACATCTATAATGTAATGTGGAGCCATTTGCAATATGAAACACTGATTACAAACCAGCCAATAGAGTAATGACTGGATATCAAAATGAAGAAAAATGCCATATACTGTCATACTTTTAATAATGGAGGATCTCACTCTCCTAGCCTTCTGTACTGAGCAGTGTGTACTTGAGTAAACTGAAATGAAGCTGCTGTTAGCAGTGCTGAACAGGCTGTGTTGAGGCCTCTGTCAGAAGGATGTGAGAATCTTAGTAATTGGAGAAGACAGAAGGGAAGAAGCTTAACTTCTGATTTTATGGTTGAGTTAGAAATTTTGGAGAGAAGACAAAGGGTTTTTTTGAGTTGGTGAGAGGACATTTAATGTGAAAGCCTTTGAAATAAAATAATCATGAAGCTGCATATTCTACAGTAATTTCCTGGTATCTGGTGCTTACATGAAATCGGTAAGTTGACATAATCCATTGCACAAGATCTAAAAATATGTGCTAGGTAGTAAGTATATTTGATCTTTAACATCATTCCACTTTTTTTTTTTTTCTTCCTTTATAGGCTTATATGAAACTAGATTTCAACAAAACTGGGAGTGTGCCGATGGTAGATATCAGAAAATGTTACTGTGCAAAGAAGCATCCTCTAGTGTTGGCAGGTAATTCACATGAACAACACAACAACAATCTGTGACTACTGAAGTCATCTTGTTAGCAGAAATACCAGATCCAGAAACTGGTTGCAAATACAAAGTGTTTTCATATTGCCTGAGACTTGAGGTGTTAGGGAAAACCTTTTTACTCTGATGACCTATAATATGTCTGTCTAGAACACAACTATAAATAGTAATGGAGTACATACATACAATTTTAACACTTGCTTTTTATCAAGCTGAAAATACTGTATAAACACAGAGTAATTCCTTTCCCAACATGTGTAGAATTACATTTAAGCAGCTATTTCTCAGCTTGGATGTGCAAGTTATCAGTGACACATATGATACTAGTAATTTTCACTTAGGAGGATACTTTCATTTTCATATTACTGTGTTCCACCAAAATATGCAAGGTTTCCAACTGACACTGAATATACTCAGCACTTACAGTTTCTTCTGAATAAATTCACTTATTTCTGGGACAGGATTGTCATCCTTTACAGAAGAAATGTTGGTTTCTTCATTATTTTTTCAGGATTCTCAAAAATGTTTAAACTCTGCCATTGAAAAAGTAGGAGTTTAAAAATTTATAGTTCAGTTTCTAAAATAACATCTCTGTGTACCCAACTTGTCATTGTGAAAGTCTCAGTAGTGTCCTGACTAGTTTTATCTGTAGAAGAATGGATAGTTTTTCTATTGGCAGTGATTTTAATGGTAACAAATGAAGACACACAGTGGTATAGGGATGTTCTGCATGAAATTTTTCCCAATACTATAAAGCTACATTTTTTCCCTTTTTTCCTTTTTCTCAATGCTATGAAATCATGTTGAGTATGATCTTTAAGCTGCTAGAACACACATGTAAATTGCAAAACACTTGTTCAATGTAAACTTGCATCTTAAGTTTTTCCTAGTGCTTTGAACTTGTATTACATGTGAAACATATCCATGTTTCAGAAAGCATATAAAACATATGCTTTATTACAAGAAAATTTTTGAATTATTTCAGAATTAAAATTCTAGTTAACAAATGCATTATTCAGTTTTTGCAGTCTTTTGAAAGACGAAAAATCTTCACGATCTCATAATTAGTTGAAATTAGCCTCATGTTTCTGCTGATAATTAATGCTATGATGTGCTATTAAAGTAAGAGGATTTCTGCAGCTGGTATTAAGTGAGCCAATGACTTAATTCTGAAATCAGAGTATTAGTTAAAAAAAAAGTTGTTTGCAAGCTAAAATTTGAAAGTTTCTTGCCTGAAGTATATTGAATTCTACGTATTCACTGTTCTTGAAAATGTATTTAATGGAGAACTATACTTTCACAGGCAAAGCTACAGAAGAAGAAATTAAATCATCATTTTTAGAAACATTAGGGGAGTCCTGCAGCAACCCCAATGAAGTGTCCTATTCTGAGTTTGAAGATTACTATGAAGGATTAAGCATTGGAATCGTGGATGATGATGACTTTGTTAATATCTTACGGAACCCTTGGGGAATTTAGAGTGGAAGATGACAAAAGTGAAGAAGAGGCATTTTCTAAATAAGGAGTAAGCTAAATAAGGGAGGATTTATTCTTGATGTGCATTTCTTCATAATTAGTGTCTTAAACTGATTTCAGGCACTGAAAATTTTAGCTGCTTTCAGAATAATAGATGGCAAGTTTCTGAAAGTGTCTGTTGAGTCATGCTAACCACTTTTGAGATTTCTAAATGCTGTTCATTCCTCTTCATTGCAAATAATGAAGACTCTTTCCCATACCAAAGGGCATAATTTACTTGATGCTAGAATTAAGTGGCCTATTTTAAAATAAGGAGGAATTAGAATACTAAAATTCAGGAAGGGGTATATGTAGGAAAAAAAGTTAGTTCACAGTGATGCTTTATGAAAAGCTCTAGATTTAACTGTATAAATATTAATGGTGATTTTTCCTCAGTTTTCTTCTTATAAAAGTAATATATTTACTCTTATAGCATACTTTGTCTCATTTCTTGTTTCTTATGCTGGTACTTAGCTTGAAAGAGAGCAGGTCATCCTTTTCCAGTTTTGAGGATGTCTGCAGTACTCAAAGGGCAGAAGTGTTGACACCATTTAGCCCTTTGGCTCATAGACCATCTTGACCTTATTTTTTCATCTTTGTCAGGCAGCTGAAGCTCAGCATTGAATCCCAAAGGTTTCAGTAAACACATATATATTTTGTAATGCACTTAGTCCTTTCCTGTATTTTGCTAGTAGTGTTCAAAGCAAATAATCTATATTAAAATATCCTGTTTCTTTATTTTCTGTTGCTGTGATTTTATTTTTTTAACTAAAACTTAACAATGATATCTGTTGTCAAACTGATACATAGCATTTCCTATCTACTTTGAAAGTCTAAAACTCAAAAGTGTAAAAAAACCCGCAAACCTAACCAAACCAAAACAGCCACCTCTGTCACAAGAAAAATAAAATCATGAATGAAATATTCCTTGCTACTTCAAATATTCAGCCAGATGCACTGTTCAATGTAATACATCTCATTAATTCTGTAAAATTCTTTGTGTTAAGAAATAAAAACTGTACTATTAATTATGTAGAGAGATCTTTGGTTTCAATATAACTGTCACCGAAATTAACTGTAAATTGAACTGCATTTCTTAAGCCTATGCAATTAAAATGTATTAGTATCCTCTGTGCTTGTCTGCCTGGTTTTGAATTTATAGGCTGTGGTTAACAGAACCTTCCTCTGAGACAGTATTTGTGTTTCATAGGAATTTAAAGACAGTGCTGAAGTGAATGCTGAAATGAGGGACTGTAGTCGCTCTGTGGGTGACTGGTTTATTCTAGATAGAGCTCTTGTTTTAATAGCTTGTGTGTTGCTTTGTTTTTACCCTGTCCTCAGGTGTAAGTAGAATTGCAGTTTCTGCTCTAAATCCTCAAATGAGGGATTTTTGGGGTTCTTTTGGGGTTCCAAAAGTCTGTATGTATTGGCTTGCAGAGAAAGGCAAACTCTTATCAATGCTTATTTTAAGCAAGAATTCTGATGTGACTCATTAGGATTTTCTTGCTCCCCATTCCTGCTGGAATTTCTCTTGCTTGAAAGGATTTTGTTAATTAGTGTTCTTGGAACTGGTGATTCTGAGAAGGGTAATTTCAGCTGGGTGTATAGGGGGCTGCTTGTTAATGTGTCTGTCCAAATAACTGAATAATACTAAGTGCCATTTTTATTAGTTTTTCGAAGAATTACCTGCTCTGTTTAGACTTGTTCTCTTAGGAGAGTTGTATCTACATATAATGCTGTAGCTCAATTTAATAAATGTGAATGTGATTGTGAAATGACGTATGGACACATTTCTTTTTGCAGTGCTTAATTTTATTGTGGTGCTTTTGCGTAGATTATTCCATGTTATCTTTTGGAATGGAAAATCTGATGACTAGTGGATTTATCTTAGTGGGTCTGCTTATCAGCGGAGGCTGTACAGGTCACATCTGCTCCAAATTAAGTGGGTTTTATTTTGTTCTTATCACTAAAATTATGTACTGTTATAGGAATATTAGTTCCATAGCTTTAATAGCCATGCTATTTCATTCTTAATCTGAAGGCAGATTCTTAACAGGATAATCTGTGATAAATTCTAAAGGTCAGATGTTGCCTGAAAATACAAGTAGGTACTCTGGTAGTTACATAAAGCCTTCTAGTTATGTGATTTCTGTTAACGACAAGGTCAGTTATACATCAGTGGCTGCCTCAAACCATCAGGTTTATTGTGAATGTCGGTTGTGATCTAGACATCATCTATGTGAATAGACATCATCTAATGGTGATGTCTATTGTGAATTTTTCATGGAGTTCACACATGTCCCTTTCCATCTGGCCACTATTCTTATTGGCTAAACTCGAGATGGTGACAAAGAATTCTAACCAGCTTCCACCCAAGGCTGACCCACCATGCTTGCAGTTAGTGGGAAAATACAGAAACTGTGTTCCAACCAGGGTCTGCAGTGTCTGGCTTCTTTTCATTGATAGTGGTCTCAATACAGTGATGAATTGCATTCTGATTTGTTCTTACTTACTTGTAAACATTTGGAATTTGTTACCGTGAATCCTTTTCTTTGATCAATGCTTTGTAGCCGTAAAACTGTCTGGGAGTTCCTACTGGGGTTTTCTACCTTTTAAATGTGTTTCAAACAAAACTTTTTCTGCCTTTGTTACCTTTCTCAGAATTGCCTCTGTTTTCTGAATTAGGATATGTTTGTAGTTAGAAGTGGTGTTTTTGGAGAAGCTGACTGGCTTTTCTCCTGAAACTCACCACTTAATAAAGCTAATTGTCTTCATGCCACCCTGATTTACACTGCTGCTAAAAAGTCTGAGCAACCCACTGTAATTGAGAATATCAGAAGTGCATTATGCTGCCAACATATTTTGCACTGTTAGATGCATGTGCTCTCAGAAGACAAGTGGAAATGAAGTGATGTAACTCCTTATTCTCCAGGTCTATGACTACTTCATCAAATGAATATATACTGGCAATGTTATCCGGAATATTTAAAAGCATTTGTAAGAAGCAAAGCACAGACACATGTATAAACCTTCAGTAGCTTCACTTTGTCAGCTAATAGAAATATGGCACCCTCATCTGGGAGAAATTTGTTGCTGCGAGGAGGTATTAAGGATTCACAGCCACAAATTCTCTGTTCCCATGAGTCTCTGCCCGATGATCAAATGTTATGGGTCTTTGAGGCCAGAGAAACAACAAGATTAAAATCTGTCTCCTACTGTGTGTTTGTAATGGAGGTGCTGTTTCGTTTTGGGGTTTGGGGTCTTTTGGTCTTGTGGAGTTTTTTGGGGGTTTGGTTATTTGGTTTGTTGGTTAGGTTTTTTTTTTTGTTTTCGTTTTTTTGTTTGTTTGTTTGTTTTTTTTTTTTCCTGGTTTTTTGAGCATGATATCACTAAATAAGAAAAAAGAAACCCTAGAACTGATTTCTTACATGTTGGTCTGTTAAGTCCATAGTAAAACNTTTGTTTTCGTTTTTTTGTTTGTTTGTTTGTTTGTTTGTTTTCCTGGTTTTTTGAGCATGATATCACTAAATAAGAAAAAAGAAACCCTAGAACTGATTTCTTACATGTTGGTCTGTTAAGTCCATAGTAAAACAAAGCAGGTTTTTCTGTGGCAGAAAAAGGAAAGGTAGAAAATCACATGCATTGTTTTCTGGATATTACTCTAATAATTCATCCTTCCTCTACTCTCCTTCCTCTGCTTTATACTTGGCAACTTAGACACTGGGATAATTCTGTGCTTGCTTTTCATGTTGTTAATCATGTGGTCTTTCGGAAGCTGAGTTGGAAGGACTCTGGTAATCATGAGGCATCTCTAGTGACAAAAGAGGCAAGGAGAATTTCCTTCCAGACTTATTTAGGCTAATTTTCCCACAGAGAACATTTCAAAATGTTAACTGAACCAGAAGGTTCTTAGGAAAGAAATGCAGTAAGAAGGTAACTACATAGTGACCTGTCGTGGTTTAGGCCCAACCACGCAGCTTGTTCACTCACTCAACCCCCTTTTCTTGCCCTCCCCTGCTTCCAGAGGGATGGGGGGAGAATCAAAAGAATGCAACTCCCACAAGTTGAGATAAGAACAGTTTAGTAACTAAGGTATAACACAAATCACTGCTGCTACCACCAATAATAATAACGGTAAAGGAAAAGAATACAGCATCCCATCAACCACAACAGATAACTCACGACACCCCACCAACCGAGTGCTGACCGACCACCTCTTCCAACCACCCCGAGAGAGCTAGGCCTTCCGGATCCTCCCCAGTTACATCCTGGGCATGACGTGCTATGGTATGGAATACCTCTTTGGTCAGTTTGGTCCTGTCAATACAGTCCTGCCCCTCCTT
>NDXB01008812.1:20258-34438 GCA_002631895.1 Agapornis roseicollis
TATGGAATACCTCTTTGGTCTGTTTTCTCCTGTCAATTTCGTCCTGCCCCCCCCTTCTCCCCGGCAGAGCGTGAGGCTCACAAAGTCCTTGTTCAGGGCAAACATCACTCAGCAACAACCGAAAACATCGGCCTTATCAGCCTTGTTCCTGGGTTAAGTCAAAACATCAGCTACTAAAGAGAAGAAAAACTGACTGCAACTGCTGAACCCAGGACAGTTGGACATGACAATCTCCAGAGATTCTTGCCAACCTCAACCACACTCCCTTTNAGCAACAACCGAAAACATCGGCCTTATCAGCCTTGTTCCTGGGTTAAGTCAAAACATCAGCTACTAAAGAGAAGAAAAACTGACTGCAACTGCTGAACCCAGGACATGACCCTATGAAATACTTTGGTTTATGGCTCTATACTTTTGTTGCATCCCTTTTTGATGGTGGGGAGGCAGAGGCTTAAAGATGGGCAAGTAACCTTCAGGAAAATTAAAAATAATCTGTTCATCATGAGTTTCTTATGTTTATTATATCATTTGTTGTGTTTACCTGGAATTTATAGTGTGTGGGTACCTGTTTTCTGGCCTCTTCTCTCCTCAGTCAATTGTTACATTTTAAATGGAGTTAATTGGATTTGTGCATGGAAACTCCTGTGTTTGTTGCTACTGGCAGAATTTTGTGTGTTCAGCATCCCCAGAGAAGCAGCTTTAAAATAAAATAAATGGCTGTTTCTCTGTAGATTGGTTTTGTTGCTGCATTCTCATAAAAGGCATTTAATATTTCAGGATCTTTTGCTGGCTTGTGTATTTTCTAGATTGTGTTTTTTGACCTTTTGCTGTCTTTTCCCCCCTCAGTTTTAGAAGAAAATAGGAATCTGAGGGACTCCAGAAAAGGTAGGAAAAATGGTATTTCGAAGGTGTACTATCTAGCTACCTAACTAATGAGGGTTCTTATTGTAGAAACCTGTCACTGCTTTCAAACTATTCTTTTGAGTAATCCCAAAGAACCTCTTTGGTGAACTCTTTACAAGTAGATAAAACTTGAGAGGTCTTATACAGCTGGGAGAGGTGAAGGTACCTGCTTTAGTCCTGGTGCTACAGGACCCTCTGATAGCTGGTGCAATGGTGGGTTCCTTTCTGTAACCTTTGTTGGGAGAGGCTTATGGGAAGAATGCTTCTTACAGTCATTTAGCTACCTACTAATGTGCCAAGCTAGAGCACAAGAACTGTCCCTTTTGTGGAAAAGCTGTGCTTTATAGCAACTTGTCAAAACATCACCCACTTAGTACCATCCCCATCCGTTCCCCATATTTCTATTTTATGCTACATCTTTGATTTAATTGTAAGTTGGGAGCGAAACTCGGCAGGAGCTGATTAATTCAGGTTTGAAAGGGCTCTGTTCCAAGAATAACTCCTGGTGGCCAGGTGTCCTCTTTTTATCTGTCCCATTTCCAGGGTGTTGTTGGTACTTTTGCTGATGTTATTTACAGAGTTTTGGCCCAGGCCATCACGAAACACGATCTGGGAGGAATATGCTGTGGGTGATACCTGCTTCCCACAGCTTTACCCTTCATGTGGGGGAAAACTCTAGGCTGTTGTAGGGAAGCACAGGTTAAAATCAGAGTAAGCAAAATAGCAGCTTTGGTTATGTATCTTAAAGTAATATTCCCCTTTCTTACAACCTCTCTCAAGTAAGTGAACACTTAATGACTCCTATGACTAATTCTGAGATCCTATGGTTTGTCTTGGCATGAATTAAATCCTACAGTGATGCTGGTAAAATTATTCCCCTGCAGTAATTTCTTTTGACAGTAGTATTTGCCTTGCAGCTGCTAGTGATTAACCACAGGTTTCATTTGTGAATACTACAGTTGTTTAATCCACTAGACATTCTTGAATTCTTCTTTCTCAGTGTTTCATGACCAAAGGGAACAGCAGCAGAGGTCAAAACAATGCTGCGATTTAACTTCCGCCCCTGCTCTTTAAAACCAGCATTTTGGAAATGCCTGATACAGCAACGCTGTTTAAATCAAGTTATAATATATTGAGTTTTATGGGGTTGATATGCTTTTGAGAAATATCTGTTCTAGACAGTATTGTTGCATAGATCCAAGTAACCATAAGGAAATAAGCACTCAGAAAAATTTATTTATTTAAACTAAGACAGTGAGAAGGGAATGGGTTGTCAGTGCCAACAGTAACTTTTTATATTCGTTGTGTTTCTTTACTGATACCTTACCATTCTTTCAGACTACGTGATTACTAAGTTCTCCCTCCAATTTCATCTTGATATGCCTCCAAACTCTCTTGGGAGCATCCTTCTTGGAAATGTGCTTCATCAGTAACAGCCATAACACTGAAGACTTTTTTGGAAATAAATGAAACTATGAATTACAGAATGGTTTGGGTGGGAAAGGACCTTAAGATCATCAAGTTCCAAGCCCCTGCCATGGCTAGGGACACCTCACCCTAAACCATGTTGCCCAGGGCTCTATCCAGCCTGGCCTTGAACACTGCCAGGGATGAAGCATTCACCACTTCTCTGGGCGCCTGTTCCAGTGCTTCACCACCCTCACAATAAAGAACATCTTCCTAATATCTAACCTGAACTTTCCCCCAGTACAAAGCAGACAGGCTGTGGTCCAGTTACACTGTCTGAATGCTAACACCAAAACAAAGTGGGTTTTATGAAACCAGAACCATGTCCCCGCCTGTCACATGCCTGCCAACAGCATCTATGTGAGAAACTGGACTGTTATGGCACAGAGGTACAGCTAAGGGAGATACCTGACAAAGGAAACCCCTATGACATCGCATTTTAAAGCTTACAAATATGCTTTAATAAACCATCTACAGAAATGCAGCACTGCAAAACGTAACCTCCAGCAACAAAAGTCCCTAGAGGACATCTCATCTGTGATGGAGACTCCACCATATTCCAGATAATCTGTTCTACTGCTTCACTGCACTTCATTTGAGAAGTAGTTCCCTACAGATTAACCTCAATCTTTCTTTATAGAATCAATCATAGAATCATAGAATAGTTAGGGTTGGAAAGGACCTTAAGATCATCTAGTTCCAATCCCCCTGCCATAAGCAGGGACACCTCACACTAAGCCATGACACCCAAGGCTTCATCCAACCAGGCCTTGAACACTGCCAGGGATGGAGCACTCACAACTTCCTTGGGCAACCCATTTCAGCATCTCACCACCCTAACAGGAAAGAATTTCTTCCTTATATCCAATCTAAACCTCTCCTGTTTAAGTTTGAACCCATTACCCCTTGTCCTGTCACTACACTCCCTAATGAGGAGCCCCTCCCCAGCAGCCCTATAGGCTCCCTTCAGATACTGGAAGACTGCTATGAGGTCTCCACACAGCCTTCTCTTCTCCAGGCTGAACAGTCCCAACTTTCTCAGCCTGTCTTCATATGGGAGATGCTCCAGTCCCCTGATCATCCTCGTGGCCCTCCTCTGGACTTGTTCCAACAGCTCCATGTCCTTTTTATGTTGAGGTCACCAGAACTGCACACAATACTCCAAGTGAGGTCTCACGAGAGCAGAGTAGAGGGGCAGGATCACCTCCTTGTTACAGTTTAAGTGGATTACTGTTTCTGCTATCATATTCTTTCCTTATGCAACAGCATAAGGAAACTATTGCTGCATCTACTTTGATCTGAAGTCTGCTATATATGACTGTTCAGGAAAATTACATTAAGTTGACGTGTTCAGTGCATTCTCATTATTCTCCCTTAAGTGCCAGCTGGTGCATTTCTTGGACTATATGCAGTGCCCTACACTAGGCACAATGCACTCTTTAAGTTTTGCCAGTGAGGTACTTGTGTTACAGATTTTATTTGTCTGTGTATGTCTGCTTTTTTTTTTTTTTTTGCTGGCAACAACCTGATGTTACCAAGTATTTCTGAGGTTGCAGTAAGTTTCAACCCACAAATTTTCTCTTCTCAAAACCTGCTTTTTCTTGCATTATTTTGCTTGAGGAATGGTGAAGTTCTGCCATGCTATGAGATATGGGGAGATATTCCTGCTGGAAAATGTGTCCTTGAGTGTCAGTTGCATGGGAGCTCTGTGCTTACTCTTCTTTTCAGATTGCCGATATGCTTTCATCAGCCTTACCTGAGACTATAAGTATTATTACTCCTTCCCGGTTGTGCTTTGTAAGATATATGTCAGTGAAATCCACAGCATCAGCAAGGAATCATATAATAAAAAACATAGAAAACTCAAACAATGACATGGTTTTTAATATTTCTTTTTAAGAGTGGGGGGAAGAGTAAATGGACGCTGAGCCAAATTATAAGGTGTTTAACAGCATCTCTTTTCAGACAGTCTTTGTAAATGGTCTCTTATGCAATTAATAAATGTAAATGTAATGTAATATACTGTACGCAGGAATTTATTAGTTTTATCATTCCTTATTTTTTATGTCATAGGGAAAATATTTTATTATTAATATCTTTATTAGATTTTTACATGTGTACTAATCCCTGGTGCTGTCTGATGTGTAGAAGTGCAGGTAGACCACCTGCATTCTACAGTTGCTTTAAGGTGATTTGCAAGCCAAACATTACTTTTCTTCAACAATGTTCAAGATACAGGACTCCTATTACTTCCTGCTGCTCTGTTTTCTTTTCTTTCACTTAAATTAGGCTGTCTCTAACCTGGTGAACTGAAAGGTTTTGTTCAGTAATGGTAGTGAAAGAGCACTGTTACCAGGTGAGATTTTTCTTTAGCCCCTTGTTAACTTCCTACTATATTAATTTCTGCAGTGCCTTCCCCTTCATCCCAGTGAATTAACTCCCATGAATAATACATAAAATTATGAGCTGACTTTCACTCTGTAGGAGCAGTCCACAAGGTTGCTTTAGACATTAGGCAGGAATGCATCAAGATTACTTGTCAGTATCCTTTTTGGCTTACTTGCATTTTTCTCTCTCTAAAATGAAAGGACCTGTAAAAACAGTAGTCATATTAGTTCCAAATAATCATGGACTTCAAACTGTTCTGTTGCCCTTTTACTTCAAAGACAGTTCTTTTGATAAGTTGTTAGACTGACTTGGGCTGTAGAGAGTATTTGATGGCAGCACTTGATGTAGACTGTGCATTCATAACTCATCTCTGTGAGCAGTTTAAAGGTGGAAAAAGATGGTTCTAACACTTATGAAAACAACTGAGAATAACAATATAGCAAAGCTCAGTCTAAGCTGAGAATTGCTATGCTGTTAACTGGCATTATAATTGCCAGTTCCCAATATGTATTGCAAAGGAAACTGTTCAGGAGCATCAAACAAAATTGGCATGGTAGATGTCAATTTAGTGACCTAATAAGACATAGGTGGAGGCTGGTGACATATCTTTGTGATACTGGAAGTGCCTTAAGACAATTCTGTATTGTGAAGCTGAATGTCCTATTGCCACAACAGGACACAGCAATGCTCTTCCCTTAGGAGAGGCAATTGACCACAGGCCTTTTTGCCCATCTGTGTTCCTGAATGGGTGCTGCCTAGGGGAAGGGGTGGGTGACTGAAGGATGTGAGCTGATGCATGGAACCTCCTGAGCAATTTTCAAAGTGAATATTAAAAGCCTAAGCCAAGGACTTATTAAAAGATGTAAATGAAACTGGTAAGTAGTGGTCTCTCTCTCTCCCCCCTGGTTCCCCCTCCCCCCCATGATTAGTGTAATATTCACATTACTTACGATACTGCTAGATTTTAAACTAGAGATTCTTTTGCTGGAGGAGGAGTAGCAATCTTTCAGTCACAGTAGTGGGGGGAAACTTAAAGGTAGGCTTAAGACAGCAGCTCTGCTCTCAGAGCATCTCTTTTTGCATTTTGTCTTCCACTTACCTCTCCTTTTGATGCAGAAACTTTTTGAGCTGGGACATATGTCAGTTACTGATTTATTAATGTGCTTTCTAGCTTTGAAGTGCCTAAAAACTAAATCATGGGATAAGCTGGGCCCTGTGCAAGCTGTTACACTGGGATATAATCCTTGCCTCAGAAAATGTAAAGTCTGAGTTGGAACAGGTGTAAGTCAGAGACGAGGATGGGAGATGGAATATTATGTGAATGATGCAAGCAGCTAACACTCAATGTAACCACAACCATCTCGGGTTGCCTCTTGCTTATTAAATATCAATGATAATGATTCATTGAATTAAAAGATCATTGAAAAGTAAGAGCAAATCTTCATCTCTGCATAGGTTAGCAGAGGTAGAGATTCAAGTAGGGAGGGATTTAAAATATTAAAAAGATTTTCTTTGTTTAGGCAACTCCCAAATAGAGATCTTTAGAATCTAGTCTCTTTTAAAAGGTTGTCATTTAAATCTCCCATGTGGCACTTCTTCGCTTCATGAAAAAATAATTAGTACATGATATGGGAATGCTTCTTCCATTTTGACAGTCAACATTTACTAAAGATATAATGGGAAAGACTTTGTTGTCATTGTTTTTGAGCATGTCTTGTTGTTGTTAACCTCCATTTTGAGAAACAGCAGCTGAGAATCCAAGTGGAACAAAGTGGCCGTATGGGAGTTCCTTGTGTGAATGCCTTGCCAGTAGCTGTCCTGCATGTGTAAATGGCACTCCTCACTGTGTCACTGGCAGATTGGCTTCTGTCTCTCTGCCAGTCCTTCTAGCTGCCAAATTGCTAAGTGGAATGGTGAAGGTTACAAACCTGACACCCCTAAGCTCCCACAGGAGGCTGGCAGTAAGCTTGTACCCATGCTGTGGCTTGCACACTGTGATCATGAAGTGAAAATACCTTCTGCAGAGGGGTACGAAACTCTCAGGTCATTTAGCCTGCATGCTTTCAAGGTGTAGGGGGATGAAGAAGATGTTGCAGCAACCCAGTTGCAAGAAACAGTCCATGGGGAATTGTGGTAAGGTCTCAGTCACTGGCAGGAGTGTGCCGCTTAGCTTTAGGCAGCTGCTCTGTGCACTTCTGTTGTACTGCTACAGCCTTTTCTACTTGCTCTGCAGAAAAAGTATGGTCTTCCAGACCTTTACAGGCATGTTTATTTCTTCTGAATATGTAAAGGTTTAGGGGGAATCACCATAGCTGAAAGGACTAGAAAAAGTTAGGAGGGTATTCACTCTTCCTGTGGGACACAGATGTTACAAATTGATCCCTGCTGTAGTTTCAGTATTTTGGCAGATCAGATCAGTCCAGGACCTAACAATTCTGTGTTCCAAGTTCCTACTGCAAGAGGTAGACAAGGTCTTAGAAAAGGCTCTTGGTATCCCAACATCCCTGTTTCCTCCAGTCTAGGCACCTCTTTTCTCCAGCTCCATTTACACCCCACTTGCGCGGGACAGGCATGTGGCCAGGGATGGTTGTCTTGTTGGCTGTGTTGCACCTGCATTCCCCAACCTGGATGGTGTGTTCAGTGAGAGTGCAGCACCTGCAGCAACAGCCACCACCTTCCCACCATTGGTCCAAACCAGCCCTTTTTTTTTTACCCCTTTAAGGCAGGCGCAGCAGCTAGAGCACTGCAGTCAGAAACAAATGGAGAAAAGCTCTGAAGGGTACCAAATGCTGCAGAAATGTTTACAAGATTAGTGTGGACACAGTATGTTCTTTGACTACAAAGTGTAATAGTCCTCTGTGGTTTTACTCTGTGCTTAAGATATATAAGCTGACTTGTCCAAAAACATGCAGAAACTGCAACCTTCAGTTTTACAACCTCACATTATTTTCCTTATACTGAGATGGGCTACTAACTGAGAGTTACTTAGGCTGTTTTTGTCAAGACTTCTGTATCTCAGCATGACCTTGTACAGCTCTTCAAGGCTCACTGGCATCTCGCCTCTGAGGAGGAAGTGCTGATGATGCGATCCGTGATGGATCTGGCATTTCCCGTCTGTCTATATCCTGTCAGGTAGGGTAATGGTCCAGTTTACAGGTTATAGCAGAAATCTGTGCCAGCACCTCTAACTTTTGCAAGTGAGGCTGAAGCACAAGCAGAGGAGATGCAGTGTTTATGTCTTGAGAGTGCTGTTCTGTTTCCATGGCAGTAGACAGCTCAGTCCAGATTTGGGCAATTTTGTCTGCAAAGTAGCATGAAAAAAATTAGGAGAGAAAAAACTTGACTGCAGCTCAACGGAAGCAGTCAAGATTAATCAAGCTTGCATATGTTGGGTCTACTATATGAGACTGCAGACACTATGAAGAAACCTCTTTGCTTTTTGTTTAGCTAAGATCTGATTTGAGGTCCGCCTGCCTCTGTCAGTAAGACTCTGTGGGGGACTTTTGCCACTTGAGTTCTAGGAGTTTCCCTTTGGATAGGTAAACTATAACTACTCACAGTGGGAAGACAAAACCATTGCAAAGCAGAATTATTAAACTTTGAATCAATAGTAGAGAATGAACTGTTGTTACAAAATCTCTTCTATACACTGAGAGAGTAATCTATTATATGGCTGTTGCTTCAGGGATGCCTCAAAGATCATCAGTGCAAATATCTGCAGAAGATAACCTGTTAAAGCAATCCCTTGTCTTCTTGGGGTATGTGTATTATGGTCTCTTACAAAAAAAAGTAATTTAAACGATGGAGTTTTAGTCACAGAAAGGAAGAAAATGATAGATGAGGTAGGTTTCCAGTTAAACTGTAGTGGAATGCAGAAACAAGGTGGAACAATGCCAGTCATCTGGAAACCCTTGTAGTCCTTTTAGAGTGTTTTCATTGATTTTGATGGCATGTGAGAGAGGGTTTGCTGACTTTCTTAAATTAATCACTACCATATGCAGGCTATGTATCATATTTGAGCTGATTTCAGGGGAAGATCAGTAAAAGCTAGCATTAAGAGAAACATAAAACTGCTTCCAGAACATTCTAGTAGGTGGAACTATTCTTTTCAAAACACATGCTAGCTGTTCAATAACAGTTTGAATATCTCTTGAGGTAGTATAGAGGGTGTGCTGGATGATATATAATGCAATTTACCAAAATAAAAATGTAAAGGTCTCTCCTGCCCCTAGAATTAAATTGTGTCCAACTCAGTTTGATTACTCCAGAGACTTAGAAATGAAAGATAGCTTCAAGTTTCTTTGTGAAGTTGCTTAGTGGTACTTGTGCAGTGCCCCTGCAAACTGGCTGTGTCTTAATGCAGTCTTTGCCAATTAGATTAAAATGACAGATGTGTCAGAGAAATCTACATCATAGATCTGGAAGGTTTTGGTTTTGTTGTGTTTTGTGGTTTTTTGTTTTTTCTGTTGTCTGTTTGTTGGTTTGTTTTTTTTTTTTTTTTTTTTTTTTTTTTTTTTTTTTTTTTTTTTTTTTTTTTTTCTTTCTTTCCTGAAGAGACTGCTAAAAGAGATAATCAGGCACTTCTGTTTAGACAGATTTAGCTCTTTCAGGACATACTTTTCTATACTGGAGATAGCTATTTGTCCTGCATCTTCCAGGTGATTGTTGATTATATATTATGGGAGTGCTTAAGACTTGCAGCAAGATGAAGCCCTCTTTATGCTGATACAAAGTTTTGTTACTGATGTGTTACCCAAACATTTCAGCCTAAAGGAATGTTATAGATAAAGAATAGAAGGAAATGTTTGGGATAGCATTTCCCAAAATTTTCATGAGGCTTGTGTTCCTGTGCCAGGAAGGAGAAGCAAGGTCAGTGAACATTAGGTCATCTCTGCTGGCTTAGATAGCCATGCTGTAAAAGAAGATACGCGACAGGCATTTCCCTATTTTTCCATCTCTAGGTAGTTTCTGATTACAAATGGAAAGATTTACCCTTTTTGAACGATGGGAGCTTGTACCCAAGAAATTTAACTAGTTTAGAGGTACTGCATTCATTTCCCTGTCCCTTGGGACTCAGTATGATTGACTAGGTCACTCTAAGACTTTTTTTTTTGCAGTCTCTGTAAGTATACAGAGCACCTGAAAGAAGCTCAGTATTTGCATTCTTCTTGAACTAAAGATTGAACACCTCTTGGGGAGCTGAGCACTGTTCACACTGTTTAGTCTTCTTTACAAAGTCACTACCTTGCTGGTGTGTGCCAGTCCCTCAGAAGTGGCATCATGTGTGGGCTGCAAGTTATGAATGGGAAAGACCCATTACTGAACTTAAAATGTAATTGAAGCAAATATTCAGGATAGATCAAAAATTCATTCCAACTATTTCAGCATTGGGCACTAAGAAATGTAAGTATGGACAGAGCCTGAGGCAATACCTTCTTTTATAAACAGCAGGTAATATCCTGTACCTCTTGAGAAAAGGCGAATCCCATAAATATGAATCAGCACTGACAAAGCTACTTGAATTACAGCAGAAACAGGTGAGTAATCCTTTCCACCATCTTGCATTGCTAATACCTCTGGTGTTAGTAATTGCAGGGAGCCAACAAGCATCCCTGGGTCATAAATAAAAAAGGCAGTGTATAGGAGAAGGTTCTGGAATGGCTGATGTTTGGGTAAAAAGCTTATGAGATCCACTCCTGATTTAGAGGAACATTGGTATCAAAAGCAGAGGGTGACAATTCTGAAGGGATTGCCACCTGTGAAAGTGGGTACTTTGGGTCTGGAAGTTTGAAGCTGGTTGAAGGAGATGATTGATCAGAATGTCTCCACTTGCATTATATGTGTGTCCTTGTAGGACTGCAGGCAAACCAGTCTGACTGGGGCTCTGGAGGACAGTTGGCTGGAATTGGATGGGACCAGCACTAGGCAGCTCACAGCCCACTGCCCAAACATTGCTGTTTGCACCCAGTGTGCTTAGTCAATATGACTGCATTTGAAGAAATGTATTCTGCCACAGAGGCAATGCTAAGCAGGTTGCTGAATATCCAGCACTAAGAAGAGCTTTGGAAAACATGGAAAGGTGGAAGGGGTTTGGAAGAGGAACAGAAAAGAGATGGAGAATATGTCTCTGGAGTGAACTAGGACATGGAACAGGACAGGCTTGAGTTCCTCAATGGGATGGGGGATCTGAGGGACACCCTGTGGAAGGAGCCCCAGATCAACCTCAGCCCTAAAAGTATATTGTCAGATTCTTTGCTGGAACTGCCTGGACCCCAGAAAGGTCAAAGAAGTAGAGCAGCTTGTGGTAACAGAAGCTTGTGCAGAGGGATGTTGCTTTGAAGTCTTTTGAGCACCTGTGGGAGGACTGGAGAACCAAGAAGATGATGAGAACACAGAGACTGGTGTGCTCCAGGGTCTCACCTTACAGCAGAATCAAACGTAAGGATTTTGAGAGAAAGTGCAACTGTTTGGCTCAGAGCTGAAACAGGATCTGTGTGCAACACGGGGCTGCGGCTGGACATAAGTTAAAATGTGCCTGTCCCAGCTCTGCGGCAATGTCCCTTCACACTCCCCAACACCCCTTTCTTTTGAAAAGAGAAACCTGAAGCCTATTATCATGTATACATATATACACTGTTCATTTTACCATCCCCTCCCCACCACCAGGGAAGGCGATGACTTAACCACGTAGTATGGGTTATGCTGTGGATTACTAATAAGACAGTGCAATTAGTGCTCACTTGTTTTTTTATACTGTGTCATGTCTTAGGAGCCCCCACTCTTGGCTTCCCTAGGCTATTTTTTTCCTTTAATAAATATAACACACAAGAACATTACCAGTTTTCATTTTTCGATGACAAATACAACGTTCCCTGGAATTTCACAAAGAATTGAAGATCTGGGGTGGGAGAAGGCAAGTGAAGCACCCTTGTGTGTATGCAGCGCCTCATATAAGGTACTCCAGCCTGCCGCTGGGGGACTAACAGCACACTGATTTCATGCCAGCTTTCACAGTTTGTCCCTCTGTCTTGCCCAACCTTAGTTTTATTGATATTTTTCGACAGTAAGATGTTTCCGCACTGATTCTGTGTTGTTGATCAAGCTTGTATTTCAACTGCACTAATTAAAGATGCAATCAAGCTTCAGAATTCAGAAATAATGACAACTTTCCGCAGGCTTTGTTTTCAGCCTCATCCAATTTAACTACACCATGGCTCCTTACAATTGCATTTCACAGGCATTTACTTAACCTATTAATTCTTTTTTTTTTTTTTCAATTTCAGAGTAGGATTCTGACTTATGATCAGTACACTTCAGTATAATGTGGCTGTCATGTTCTGCAAGATCTGTAATGAATTGCTGCGTGTAATTGTAAATAGTGGAGATGGTTATAAATTATAAGGGAGAACAGAAAAATATATCAAAGAAACAAGTAGAAGATTAATAAAATGTTAATGCCAGTGGGTATTTAAAATATTTAGTTCATTTACTTAATCATCAACTAAACTGATATAAATTGATGATTTTCGCTGTTGCATTGTCTCCTATTATAATTTTAAATTATAAAATTGTTTGGGTTTTTTTTGTCTGTTTTCCAATTAAAATATTGTATGAAAACTATGACATGGTGAGCTGCACTAAAAAAAGCTTCACTACAGCTGCACTAGAAAAGCTGCACTATCAAAGTGAGAGGCAGAAGGTGGCTTCTGCCTCTCACATCCTCCCCAGGAAGACAGTTGGTACCTGGGCAAGGTAACCCCTAGTCAACAGGGACAGAGCTCCTCCAGAAGGTGATTCAGAGCATGACTGTAACTGGGGCATGCTGCATTTGTGCTTAGACTTGTTTTTCTTTTCCACAAGTCCTTTCTTCCATTTGCTCTTTCACAGTTAAGCAGCTGGTAACCTAATGGCTTTGCATTGCAGTACTCAAGCTTGCAAGAGGAATGATAGATGCTAGGAAAACGTTCATTTGGCTTGGGTTTCTGATAGTGGTCTTCACATCTAATTTTATTGCTTTGTCGGCTAAAACAGTAACATGGGACTTTTCCTATTCAGCAGGGAAAACTGGTTCTGCATTGCTCAGTGTCACTCAGTTCCTCTAAGAAAGTTCCAAATCCTGAGCTACAGAAATGTTTTCACTTACCTTTTACATGAGTATGTTTGAAAGTACGTAGAAATAGATTTGTTTGTTTGTTTTCCATTTGCAGATGCATTTCATGGTAAGACTCACTCAGGAGGCACATTTCTCCCTCTTACATATGTTTCATACTTCCACTTTTATTGGAAGCACTGAGCAGTGCAAAAATTCAGGTCAGTCTCTTGGGGGGTGTGTGTGTGTGTGAATTAATTCATAAGTGTTACTACAGTTGCCTATGTAGAATATTGTCATTCAAGAAAATGTCAGTCTGGAAAGTCAATGTCTAATGTAATTTCAACCTTTATTGAGAAGTCTGCCACATGCTGAAAATACAAGGAAGTGTGACACACAGAAATTAATAGCATTATATTTAGTAACAGACATGCTGTAGATATGGACAGTTTGATGTGACTGAAGGACTATTATATTCTGGAAGAGACCATTGCTTTTCTTACCAATTGGGAACATTATTTCTTTCCCATGCAGTTAAAAAACTCTGTGTGTTTAAGAGGTCTAAAGTGTAAATATTACTCATAATACATGCTTTTTTCATGGCATCAGCATTATGTGGGGGATGACTGTAAGGTTTTTGCTTATGAGATGTCATCCTTGTTAGTCTTGGGTTTCTTAGGTTGTTGGGTGGCTTGGGGGGGTATTTTTTTTGGGGGTGGTGGGTTCTCTGGTGTTCTGTGGTTGGTTTTGTTGTTGTTTTGATTTGGTGGTTTTGTATGTTTGTTTGTTTGTGGTGGTTCTTTTTTGTGAAGGGGGGTGCTTGTGTCCTAACTTGAGCACAGATGTGGAACTTGAGCAGACAGGGACAGATCAGAAGGAAGTCCTGCTATTTCGTGATGGTAGAGTTTGTCTAGAGTTTTGGCAACTACTGCCACCCCATGGTTTCCCACAAGGGCCGAATGCTGCAGAGCTTTTAAGTGTTATATTTCTCCGGAAACCTCTCACAGGTCAGAGAGAAGACAACAAACACTCATTTTTGTCTTACCCCCTTCTTCCCTATGTCCCCTTTTCAGTAAAAGCCCCTCTGCAAATAAAAGCAAGTATGGCATGATCAGCATTGCTTTGGTTTAGCATGGATGAGTCCCTTCCACTGGATTTACAACTGTGTGATTGAATATTAATTTTGGCTCCCGGCAGTTTTCACTGATTATATCTGCTCTGGCAGGATGTATTTTGCATTTTTTACTTTTTTTTTTTTTTTTTTTTTTTTTTTTTTTTTTTTTTTTTTTATATTTTTAAATAGAAAATTTTTTTTTTTATTTTTTTTTTTTTT
>NDXB01008812.1:34639-45538 GCA_002631895.1 Agapornis roseicollis
TTTTTTTTTTTTTTTTCCCCCAGGAACTTCAAAACGTACATCTGGAGAAAGCTTTTGAAACCCATTTCTTACTGTTGCTGCTGCTTTGGGAGTTTGTGTTTACGTCATGGATGCCACATACAGACAGAACTGGGTTAAAGCAAGCTGGTCTGAGCAGTGTCCTCTGAGCGTTGCTTCCAGCAGAGCTTTGCCCTCCCAGTGCCTGAGCAGGTACTCAGTCGAAGGCTCTGACATGGAAGGGGGACATTTCAGGTATTGTTACTCCACACATTACTTCATGCCACAGAATACCCTTGGTGTGGAGGAAGAGTTTGCTTTTTAAGAAGAGGCAAGAGAGACCTCATTTTCATGTATCTTCTTGCTGGAGTTGGAAGCTTCTTTCCCTTGGACCAAGCCAGCTGAACCAGGCATCAGTAGAAAGTAAGTCAGTTGGTTTAGAGGCAGAGGCTTTGGCACTGGGCTCCCTTCTGTATTATTGGGGACTCTCAACTTCCATCTCCCCCGCTGCCCTCCACCACCAAGCTATGAAGTGCACCAAGCATGAAGCGCACCCACTGTTCTGTACTGTTTTTCCCACCCGACACAAAAGTTGGATCCCTTCTGCTTGAGCTCTCCCGATCCCCGGGATGCTCCTGCCCGCCCCAGGTACTGCACGCACCGACCAGGCGTGAGAAGGACCCTCTCCGAGGGACTGAGCAGCTCCTCTCCGCAGTCACCTGTAGCTGGACGCTGCTTTTTTAACTGCTACTCTCAGCCCCGACCCCTTCGCGCAGGTTTTCCTGAAGTGAACCGAATCTCCACGTAGCAGAGCGGAGGTGGTGCTGCCTTTCCCGGAGAGATGTGGTATTTGTTTTTGCTGTCGCCTCCCTCCGCCCCTCGGGGCTGGAAGCGGGGGGCTGGAGGGGTAGGGGGGAAGAGCTCCCCTACTCCCGCCCCGGGGAGGAGCTTCAGCCCCAAATAAGGTGCCTTTGCACCTTTGGGCTTCTCTTCCCAAAGGGGCATTGGGGTTACGACAGCACCGCTCTCCGAGGTGCCGCTGCCCGCCGCCCATGGCTCTGCTTTCGGCCAGCGATGCTCGCTCGTAGCCCCAATGGGGAAAAGCTGCGTCCCTCTCCTAAAATGAAACGAGCGGCATCTCCGAGCGGGCAGCGGGAGCCGCTGTTACGCCTTTCGGAGCTGAGCATGGAGGGAGGTGAAGCAGCCACCTGAACGCAGAAAAAACCCAAACAAACCGAACAAAGCCCAACAACAAGTAGTTCTCGCCAGGCGGGGAGGCAGGGAGAGCGGCCGGGACGTGTCGTCCGCCGCCAGCCACCACCGAAACCCGACCGAGAAGGGGATCCGCGTTTTCTCCTCCGGCCAAGGTACCTGCGGGGCTGGGGAGGGGGGGAAGTGGGGAAGCGTGGAGAAGCCCCGGCGACGTGGCGCTGGCTCCGCCGGCTCTTCCCCGCCATCCACTCTCGTCTTCGTGGTTTGTCTGAGAAAGTGGGAGCCGAGCTCCGCGCAGGCAGCTTCTCTAAGGGTGTGCCGGCTGCCGGGCTTACTGGGGAGGGAGGTGTGTGTTTTGGTATTTCCTCCGGAAAAGCAATCCCTCTCCCCAAAAATGGGGGGTGGGAGGGAAGGCGAACCTCTAATCCGTTTTCTTTTGCCCCCTGGTCAGGCTGTTAGGATTATAAAAGCTAGATGCCTCTTAAATAATTAACCGCATACTTTCTGTTCCATAAGCTCGGTTCTCGCAGCCCCGCGAGGGAGGAGGGGGTGGGGAGAAGCAGCATTGCCATTCCGGCAGCTGCTTTCAGGGGAGGCGAGGGCAGAGCCCCGGAGCCTTGCCCGGGGCAGGCAGGCGGCAGAGAGCCCTCCGCAGGAGGAGCGTGCGGAGCTGCCCGGCGGCGGGCCGGGCTCTCCCGGAGGTGCGGAGCGCCGGGGGATCGGGGGGATGGAGCGGGCTGGGGTAGGCGGTGACGGCGGGGAATAGCTTCCCCCCCCCCGGTGATGCTTGGGGGGTGGAGGGGGGGCTTCTCCTCGATTTCTTCTGTTTGCGTTTAAGGCAGCAGCTCGTCTGCCGCGGACCTGCCGGCGACCCCATCCCCGTCGCCGCCTCCCGCGCCCTCCCCAGTCATGTCCGACCCGGAGCGATGGGGAAGCTCGAGGACAACGAGAGGGTGATCCTCAACGTGGGGGGCACGCGGCACGAGACCTACCGCAGCACCCTGAAGACCCTGCCGGGGACCCGCCTGGCCCTGCTCGCCTGCGAGTCCCAGAGCGAGTCCCCAGGCGGAGAAGACCCGCCGCCACCACCGCCCTCCAACCCCAACCCGCCGCCACCGGCGCCGGTGGGCGGCTGCCCGGAGCCCGGCACTGGCTGCAGCCCCCGGGGCAGCGGCGGCGCCAGCGAGTTCTTCTTCGACCGGCACCCGGGGGTCTTCGCCTATGTGCTCAACTACTACCGCACCGGCAAGCTGCACTGCCCTGCCGACGTCTGCGGGCCGCTTTTCGAGGAGGAGCTGGCCTTCTGGGGCATCGACGAGACCGACGTGGAGCCCTGCTGCTGGATGACCTACCGCCAGCACCGAGACGCCGAGGAGGCCCTCGACATCTTCGAGGCACCTGACCTGCTAACTGGCGAGCCGCCCGCCGACGGCGACGACGACGACCTGGCCGCCAAGAGGCTGGGCATCGAGGACGTGGGGGCTGCCGGAGAAGGGAAGGGAGGGCGTTGGCGGCGGCTGCAGCCCCGCGTCTGGGCACTCTTCGAGGACCCCTACTCCTCACGGGCTGCCAGGGTAAGCGCTGCTGGACGGCGCTCCTGTCGGGGTGGCTGGGGAGGCCGAGGGGTGCCGGGGGCCCCATATAGGAGCCAGCCATGTAGGGCATCAAGGGGACGCATGCCCCACATGGGGCGGAGGTGATGCTTTGGTGGGTTGTTTCACGGGGATGCTGTCAGCCCCCAGGGGGGAGTGGTGCTTGTCGCCTCTGCATCTTCACGCAATGTCAGACAGGAAGAGTGAGCCTGCTGGGCCAGTGTCTCCTTATGGGGTGAGGTGGGAGCTATGTCTTAAGGAGCTTGTGGTGGAGCTGCACTTGCCTCCTTGGTTTGAGTGGGGATCTGGAGGTGTGTGCGCTGGGGGACCTGTTTGTGTGGGTATGAGCACACAAGGTGTTCTTGTCCTTGCTGGGTGCTTGCATGGAGGCATGTCTGGGGACAGGGGAGGCCATCATTCCTCTCCCAGCTGTCAGAGGTCTCAGGTTTGGGGTGAGGTGGTGACAGTGATGCAGGAGAGCAGCCTCAGCCCTTGCCCAGCTTTGCTCTGTCTGCGCTGGGAGGTGATCGGAGTTCAACAATCAGAGTTAAAGTAAGTGTGACAGGGAGTCACCCTGGCTCTTCCTCCATTGATTTCTCAGGGTGACCCTGCCTGGCTCTGTGACTGAGGGCATGGGTACGCAGCAGTGAATGAGTTTACTAAGTTTCCATTATATAGATAGGGATTTTAGATCTCGGTGCTGACTACTTTCTCATTTGATGATTTGGATTTTAGTTCTGTTTCTTAGTTGCTATTGTCAGTGGCGATGGGAGTTTGCTTTCTAACCCAGGGCTTTGGAGCAAGCAGTTGTAATTCCTTTGAGAGAAACAGTGGTGCCTCAGATTTAACAACTAGAAAAGCAATCACCAGCAAGTCCTCCCTGCAATACAAGAAAAAGAACTTGTTACTGGGAACATTGATTATGAAGTGGTAAGAAGTGTTTTGTAGCATATTTGTCAGGATTCCCAGGAAGCGTTCAGAGCTGAGCCTCATCCTGCCGAAAGTGCAGTTGTGGTGGGTGTCATCTCCTGGTCAGTGCTGCTGATTTTGCTGGCAGTCTCATAGATGTAGCTATACACATGTGGTTTTAAGTGACTTCCTGAGTTGTGCCGTATACCCTGCTGCAGTTTATGTGAAGTTAGTACCTCCTATGTGCTTAGTGAAGTTAAACAGAAAGTAAAAGTCCTTGTAGTTACTGCTGTCACTTGCTGAATGCCAGTGTTATGTTTTTGAAGGTTGCCTCCAGTGTGTTTTCCCTTGACAGATGGCTCCAGCTGATACTTGAAATATGTTTTTGATAAAGGAAGAAAAGCTACCATGAGTCTCTAACTTTGCTCATCAATGACTTTGCTTGCATCTTCACTGCCTGAATCCTAAGGAAAATGTGGCTGTCAGTTACCTGATAAAGCAGTACTTGTGTGTGATGATTGCCCTGCAGGTTGTCTTTCACCTCCTGTTTTGTGACAGTGTCAGATCTGCAGCTTTTATGATAGAAACTCTTTTCACTTAACTTTGATGGAGAACTGAGGATTATGGTGTAAATGTTAAGTGGGAGTTACTAGGAGAAACAGGAAGGCAGGCATGCTCACTGCAGTTGTACCCTGGAGTTGTAGCTATCACTTGGGTTTTCAGTCCACTTCAGTCCACTCTTTGACAGAGCATGTAGGCGCTTGCTTTCCAAATTTTCTGTCTGTGTTAGACCATTCTGGACTGTCAGTGGTTCAGATAAAGTTAGTTTGTTTGCAAAATGAATGCTGTAATTAACACTGTAATAGAAAATTACAACACAGCAGTAATATTCATCCCTTAGGAGATAAGGTATTCACATTTTTTAACTTAAAACCTGGTATTAAACATTATATTCTGATTTCAACCCCAGGCAGTCAGAGTAAGGTAGTGTCAGAGCAGTAACAACAGTGTTTAAATCGGTGTTCTCATTTTCTTCAAGGCTGCTACCTTGTACTTGATGTTTCGGGTAGGGAGACAGCTTTGAGAATTGCTGGCAAGTCTTAAAGCATTAAAGTAAATTTGTATTTAAGGACTAGTATGCAGTTAGTAAGCATTCTTGAACACTGTAAGGTGATAGTAACATTACTTGGAACTGAGACGTTACTGCCAGTTCAACGTTTCCCACACCTGAAACAGAGATGTTATTTTCTGAGTATTCTGGCAAATACACTTCTGTTTTGTGTCAGCTGAAATAATGACTAACTCTAAAAACATCTGGGTGAAGTCCTAGCTATACTGAAATGCAGACAGAACTCTGTGAGCATCAGTCTTTGCCTCATAGTGTTAGCTACTGACTCATGTACCACTTAGGTTGCCGTGAGGCTGCGTATTGGTAAACTTTCTTAATAACTGTGGTAATTAATTTTTTAGCATTACTGCCCTATTTAACTTCAGCAATGTCTTTTCTGGAAGTATGGTGATGATAAAATTGGGATATTTTCTGTTAATGAAATGGTACTTAATATTTGTGATTTTTCTTTATCCTAAACTGTGATCTCTAAAAATAGAAATTTATAGAAATTCAAATATAAGTTGCCATGGTAACCTATTCGGGGATAGTGCATGCACAAGATTATTCTAGCAAGACCATCCAGTGATGTTATATAAATAGTGGAAGTAGTTTGTTTACTTTATTTAAGATTCTAAGAAAAATAATGAGTCAGTTTTAAGTGTGTGCAGTTTGATATTTAGATGGTGACATCTGCTAAACGTGGGGTTTGTAAATATAAAATGTAATTCACATGCATACAATTGCTTTGAAACCTGCAACAGTTTCCTTTGTTCCTCAAGTTCAGGAGTTACATCTGAATATTATTTCTGTTTTCATTTCCTCATTTTTGGATTTCATAGCCTGTGAAATGAAATTAAGGATTACAGCGGTACTCCTCTCACTCCAGCTTCATAGAGCAATCATTCACAAACTGCTATGTGACAGAATGCTATTAGGTAGCTATGGAAAGCTACTGGCATGTGAGATACTGTCATAGGAGGAGAAGCACTGGGCAAACAAATGTTTCTGTGTGTTGGCTTAAACATCTCCAAACCAGACATTTACCAGTTCTTATTGGAATCAAACATGTATTGTGAATTTTGCTAGTAAATGATATGTGATGGCTTATACGTGCAAAGTACTTATGCTTTAGTAATTGCAAAAATACATCTAAATAGTTTGTACGAAAGTACAAGAGACATAATTTAGCACTGGGTTTAAAAGAGTGTGTGCAGATGCCCAGCAGGACCTAAAATGTCAGTGCTAGTCTCGGATATCATATCTCAAATTAATTAAGCTTTTAAGGCTTTTACTTTTGAATAATAGTTGAAACATGATGCTGTTCAAAGAAGTAATTAGTATTTGTCATTGATTTTTTCCCCTAAGGATTATGGATTACTCATGTACTTAGTGAAGCAATTCAAAAATGGGCCTATGATTCACAAAGTTTGTAGCTGTATATCCTTCACTTCCTGAGAAGGCTTGAAATCTGTCCATGGGTAAGTGGACAGCACCTGTGAAGGCAGAGTAGGGGTCAATGTGGCCCAGGGCACTGAAGCGGTGCTGCCTGCGACATCCTTGCTGCTTTCAGCAGCTAGAGGCAAGTTACACAACCCTTCTGTAGCACAGTCTTTTTCTATAGGCAAGATCTAATTACTTGGTTTATAAGGGAAGGATAAAAACTGATAGGCAACTATTTGTAGAGTTTGCTGTGAGAATATATTCTCTGAAATGCAAATAAACCCACAGAAGTCTTGCAGTCCGGACACCAAGATACACCTTTCAAGTGTTCATTAAAATGCTGATCTTATGCTGCTTCATGAGGAGCTGGACCTGAGTGGTGAGTTGTATTTAGCTGGATGGAGATACAAAGTTCCCATTCACTGTTTTATGTGAAGTTATATTGTCAGAGACTCCTTCCAGTGTGTCCTGTAACATCTACATCAGCTTTGAACATTTGGTGGGGTTGCTTGTAAGAAGAATCATCTGAGATGAGAGAGGGAGAAAATACGATTTTATAGAACCCCTTGAAAGGCTAAAGCTACAGAAATTATATCGGAGAGCATTTTTATGAAAGATAATGCCTTTATTTCATGGTTATCTTATGTTCTCTCTAGGTACCTAGTTACCTGTCACTTACAATGGTGAATGACCACAGTGGGTTATATTTTTAGGGCTTTGGCTTTTTGTGGTGCAACACTGCTTTTATTTTTGGTGGTAGCAATGCTGCTGGGATGGTCTGAAATGTCGTGAATAGAGTGGTGAAGATATGTTCATCTCAGAATACGTGTTTGTAGGTTAGTTTGTAGGTTAGCAAAGTTTGTTTACTATTAGCAATAGAAGGGCCCTTTAATTTATAAGTGGAAATCTTTACTCTTTGTCTTTTATTCAACAAGGAAAGGAAGTATACTTTAGATTTTACCATGTAATAATTGAGTTATGCAGACATCTCCTGTCTGAAAATCATGTGAAGAAAATAATAAAGGTTGATAAAGAAGCTGCCAAGAGGGTATTCTGTTTGCCATGTTGGGAATCAAAATGCTGACTTTATGTTTAAGAGAGAAACAAATCCATTAGATTTATCTGGTGAAAACCAGTTGTTTTGCTTGAAACATTTAGCTTATGGGAGCTGTCATTTTTGACTAAATAGCAAGATTTATTCCTAATGACAAAAATTGTAATGCATCACTGTTATAGATATTCATAAGATCTGTAGCTTCATGTGTACATGGGCTGACTAATTTGCACTGTAATTTTTATTAATGTACTTCGGCTTGCTGGCTTTTAGGAGTCTTGATTGGAAACTGTAGCTTGACATGACATACTGAGCATAAACTAGCTTGATCTACCTTAAGTCTAGATGCTCTGTGGTGGTGCTGACATATTGGTGAGGTAAAATCAGCAAGATTTTTGCCTCCCGAACTTCTGCCTTTTCCTCTACAGCTGTTCTGCCTGATGCTGCTAGTGTTTCCATGGAAACTAGCCAGCTCTTGGCTTCCTCTTCCCATGGAAAACAGCCTTCTCACTGTCACTTAGTCATCTGGGAAAAACATTTTGTCATGGTTCTGACATAAATGCCACAAAGATGATCTCTACTATCATTTCAGAAAGAGATGCTGTTACATATGTGCACGTGCATATGGCCAGGCTCGTCTTCCAGCAACTCTAAAATGATTTGGTTATATGGACTTTGGCTGAATTTGCTTTGGTATAACTGGGAATGGAAATCAGCTTAACATACACAGCCCAGGATAATAATAGCATGAGAAGTATTTTTCCATTGAGGAATCTGGCAGACCACATGCCCTTCCTGTATGTAGTTAATGCACAATGTGCTATCTGTCATGTTTGTTTATGGTGGTAAAATTCTTAAATGGTTTACTTTGGGATAGGAGCTTGTCTTCAAACTGATTACGATGGTAGTTGGAGGAATAGCTCTCAACTTCTGGTGAATATTGTACAGGTTTCAATGCTACTGTCAGATGAGGTATCACATTATCATGCCATTCTCACATGATGCAGTCAGGATACGAAAAAAGTGGTGTAAGAAAACTGTTATATTTGAGGTCTCTATATTGTTAAAGTTCTTGGGACTTAGGTGAAGGTAAATGTATCAATCAATACCCTGTGAAGGAGTCAGCATTGCTGCTTGTTTTGATGAATTTGTGTTGAATCATAATCAGAGAAGTTCAGAACACAGACTAATGCCAAATCCTTTATTAGTTTCTTTTGTTGTAGTAACTTTAAGATAATTTAAGGGAAGTTAGTGTAAAACTCGCTTGTTCTTTTCCTCCTCAGTGATCACTGGCAGAAAATGACTGTTCTTTCCATATGAAGTTACCTTGCAATTGGAGTAGAAGGATCAAGGAAAAGACATCCCTATGAAAGATTTTAATATTTTAATAATCTCTTCTGAAGTGCTGTCCAGGCATTTTAAGATGGAAGAGGCAAGGTCTTCTCATTTCCAAGGGCTGTTCCAGTGCTCTTCATTTCTCCAGAGCTGACTCCTGCTCATCCTGTGCTTCAGACTCTTGGCCCATCTTGGAGAAGCAGTTTACTTCAGCCACAACTGGAAAGAAAGGGTTTATGCTGTTATATTTAGCACCAATGAGGATAGTGTGTTCCTTTTTAATTTTTATAAAAGCTTACTGATTCAGTGCAGAAACTTGTAAGGAGTTCTGCATTTTTATTTGTTTATTTATTTACTGTGACTAAAGTAGTTAGGAGAATAAAATCTAGATATGGTAATATTTGGAATATCGAACTATCAGTTATCATTCTGATTGCTATGTTTCTTACAGTGATACAGTTCCTTCACACATGCTCATCTTTAATAAGCACACATCTTTCCCAGTATGAATTACTAATTGTGTAGGAATAAAAATTTGATTTTAAAGCAATGCTGAACAAGGCTGTGCAAGAATTTTAGGTGGAGAGCAAATAGGGGAACTATGTTCACTCCTACATTTATGTTTTGTTATTTCCAAAGTGCCTTTCTCCTGGTGCAAGGGCTGAAACTTGAGGATATTTCACACTGAAATAAAGTGGTGAACACAATATGCAGCTGTGGAAATGTGTGTGGATATACTAATATAAACTTAGCACTGGTGATATTTATCAACATGATAAAAGGAATTCAAGTTGTTGTGATGACCTCGTACGTTTTCTTCCGTGTCCTGACATAAAGCATGTGTATGGTTTAACTAGTATTGTCAGGGGTGCGGTAGAAATAGCTGTAGAGAATGAACATGAAGTCACACTTTATTATTCTTCTTAGTTCTACAGATGTGTTTAATTAACATCTTTGTTGGTACTTTATGATGACTAAAGCACTTTTGAAGGAAAAACTCCACTTCCATCTGTTAATCAGTAGTGTTAAAAATAGGATGCTATCTAATCACATGAAATACAATTTCTTGCGATTTGTGATTTGCTATACAGAATTTTTGACTGAAGTGGTGACTTGAAGCTTAAAAACCAAATTATCCAATTACATATTTTAACCAAGTGTTGTTTTTAAAACCCCCTGCCTTAAAGTGGAAAATCCTGAGATGTTGCTGTGGTTTTGGTCTTTTTTACCAGTAGGTTAACTGTTACGGTGATCTAATCAGTCCTTTCTTATTACAGACAGCCTTTTGTCATTTCTTAGTGTTTCTAGGTGAACATTAGATATGAGGTCTTTGATATGCTCATGCAAAATGCTGTAAACAGAATGGCCTCTTACCTTGGTGCTGAATAATGTGGTAAAGTTCATTAATATGCATTAAACATACAACACAGTATCATCTAGTCTTACTTCTGAAATAAGTATAGTTTCTTACGTGTTTTCTTTTGTATCTAGCATACAAAATGACATTTTTTTTTTTACTGTGCCTAGTCTTTGGGAAAGGGTAAGTATCCTTTGAAGTTTGTGGGTTTGGTTTTGATAATCTGTAGGGTAATGGCTGTATAGCAGTAATCTTCTTTTTAACTGTTTAATCCTTATCCTTAGAGACATAATTCTTCTTTAGGAATGGCTTCCACCACACTGAAATGCTTGCTTGCATGAAAGCACAAGGCTACTCTAATACTAGGGATCTAGGTGGGATTTCAAAAATCAAATTCTGAAGCTGAGTTAACATCTGAGAAAATTCTTTTTCAGTCAATTGCATCAGAGAAGATAAAGTTCAGTAGAGTGAAAAAGAGGACTGCAGAACAGTGCTACGAAATGATGTGTGCAGGTTGAGGATGTGTGCAATGATGAGGAGCACAGGCTGAGTTCCTGTCTATCCTGCAAGCGGTCTGTGTTGGTGCCTGCTGCAGCATGGAGTAAATGTGTTTAACCGTGCCCAGTGGCATCCTGCTAGTGGGTGCTCTTCAGTAGAGGGAAGAATAATGTCTTTAATCATATTTCATTCAGCCTACTTCATTTCTCAGATCAGAAATGTTCACAAAATATATTAGGCTTTTTATTGTCTACTGTAAGATTAAGCGTAGTCAAATGTATATTCATTAGTATTTTATATTAAAGCCTGTGCAATAATGGAATTCTAAAGGTGTTTTTTTTTTTTTTTTTTTTTTTTTAGTATTGGTAAAATATTTTATAGGATAAAGTTAAGG
>NDXB01008812.1:45619-74847 GCA_002631895.1 Agapornis roseicollis
AAAATTAAAAAAATATTTTTTTTTTTTTTTTTTTTTTTTTTTTTTTGAAGTAGTGGTAAAAATTATGACAGGACAAGGTAAAGGATTTTTTAAGGTATATGAATGGGCATAAACTTGCTTTGTTCTTAGACAGTGCCAAAGGAGAAGTCCTCTTTAATCCTTGTTTTTACATAGGTATTCTAAAATTCTTTGTACTTTTTGAGCGAGCTATTTTATATTCTACACTGGCCCTTGTTAGTCCTTTACCCATAAGAATGGCAATTACTTATAGTGAGTGGTTTCAGGAGTATCTTAATTTTCACATGATAACGATTGTTGGGTGCTAAAAAAGTTAACTTAGATTTTTTATTTTATAATTTATTTTTTTTTATATCATCCTAAGTCTTCATTTCTTTACCAGAACAGGTAAGGGAACACTGGAACAGGCTTCCAAGAGGTGGTCGATACCCCAAGCCTGTCAGTGTTTAAGAGGCATTTGGACAATGTTCTTAATAACATGCTTTAACTGTTGTGCAGCCTAAGTGGTCAGGCAGTGGGACTAGATGATTGTTGTAGGTCCCTTGCAACTGCAATAATCTATTCTATTCTAAATAAATGTGTTCTGGTGCTCCAACCTTCTTTTTCCTGACAATGGCAAATGAAGTCGTTTACTTAATAATTAGTGTTTCATGTTTTTGTGGTTTAAAAAATAAAGTGTATATAGTAAATGGCATATAGTAAATGACATTAACAGGTGCTTTTTTTTTTTTTTTTGGGTAGAAATCAAGCGGGGTAGGATTTTGGTGCAGTTTTGAACATCAGCTCTACTGTATAACTCACTATCTGTTCATTATCTTGTAATAATTTACACTAAACAAATTGATTTAAACATGCTAGGCATCTTCTTTCCTTGACCAGTAAATTTTATTACTGACTATATTTGAAGCTATCTGAATATAGTTTTGTATTTGAGGATTGAGGCTTCTGACGACCCGCCAGAGTTGTTTTCCTGTTTGCCTAGATGATATACTTGTGTGGAAGGAAGAAATGGTTGTGTTTGTTATTTGTCTCTGAAACAGGCACGCAAAGCTGATGTTGCAGTGACCTGTGAATGCTCAACAGGATTTGATGCATTGCAGCTACATGGCCTCCTTGGTTAGACATTGCATGTATTAAGTTGATGCCTCAATAGCAGAACAAGTGAGCTGGGGGTATGAAAAAGGAGAAATAATTTGATAAAACAGAAAATTACATCTTGGTGAAAAATGAGCCATTATGGACGGAAGCAAAGAATGTATTTTCATTATTTTGTTTTATCACAGTGTAGCCAGCCAAACCTTAAAACTGGCAGAAGCCTTTTGTGTTGCATGTATGGTTTGTTTTGTTTGTTTGTTTTTTGTTTGAGTGACATTCATTACTGTAAGGATAGAAGCTGTTGGTTTTCTTTAAACTGCAGTTTTATCTACTTCTTGCTGCAATTGTCACTTCCTTAAACTGAGAAAGGCATTTTGATCTTTTCAAAGTGACTCCCCTAATAACTAGGTTATCACACACATTTTGTAAACAGCTACTGTAAGGAGGTACCGTATTGCAGTCAGTCTCCACCTTAGTCCAGGAGTGGTGACAGGCACAAGTGTCTCCCAAAACTATCCCTGGAGGCTCTCAGAGTTGGTAGTTATAAGTTTCCTTATTAGATATCTATTTTATCTAATTAGCCCCACCACATTGCAATCAGTCTTGCACTTTTACTGAGCCAGTGGCTGGCTATTCCAGAGCTTCTGAATCAATTACTTGCAGTGAATAAAATAAACCATTCTATGATTCTTTGAAGTACAATGACAACTATAGATACTTCTCTACTGTTAATACTACTGTAAGTAGCCATGTTAGCAGCTCTTCTTTGAAAGCATGATGGCATGCATCACTTATTGACATGAAAACCTATAAAATTTTCAGTGATTTTTTTATTTTCAGCAATTTAAAGACATTTAAATTCAGTATTTGGTAGCAGAAATGTACCTGTTAGTGTCTGAGGAAGTGCAGATTTGTTCACATTGAACTTGTATTTCATTGGAGCAACCTAGCTTGCACTGCAATCCTGACATCTTCATGAAATGAAGACGGTCCTGTTTGAAATAATGCTTGCTTTTGTTCAAATACAAATAGCTAAGTTTCTAAAATAGTGTGAGGAAAATTATCAAACTCCTGTCTTGTGCTGCTGCTGTTTGTGTACTCCTTGAAAATATAGATCAAGAGGTGTGTATTAGTAATTATAATGAACAAACTTTGCAAATCTTATTTTGTTTGTTTACTGGCAATGCAATTTTAAAATAACAAGGTAATTGTTACAGTTTCCTAAACATATTGTCAGTAAAATGCTGCCTCCAGAAACCTCAGCCTTGCCTCTGGGTGGGAGAGTCTTGGTAATAGTGGAGGCTAAAGGAAAATGCATGACCTAACTTTTTTCACTGCAGTTCTACTGTTCAGACAAGTACAGTGTAAAAACTGTGCACTGCAGAAACAGGGAAGAAATAGGAGTCTGAAACAAGGGAGGAGAACATTTATGGTCCTGGTGTTGCCAAACTTCAGGTGGAGATTTTATCCATATGTATAATTATGGATGAAAAAACGTTTATTTTGTGTGTGTGTATATATATGTATGTATGTGCACATGCATGCATTTCCGAACAGATGCATGGATTATCCTTTAATTACGATAGTCAAGAAGATTTTTGTTGGCTTTTTATTTCCCATTTGTCCTTCAAGGTTTTAATGAAGAAGGTGCATCCCAGATCTAACATCTTAATTCAGTGTGCTTATGTTTTCTTGTCTAATTCAGCTTCCAGCTGAAAGTTCAAGTAGCGTTTTGTGGACTGTCTGAATATCTTGCTTTATTAGGCTATAATCTATTTTACTGGATATACATGTATGTTACTATATTGGTTTACAGTATTTTGTAATCTGGAGAGGGACTTTTTACGAGGGCATGTAGTGACTGGATGAGGGGCAATGGCTTTAAACTGAAAGAGGGTAGATTTAGATTAGATTTTAGGAAGAAGTTCTTCACTGTGAGGGTGGTAAGGGACTGGAACAGGTTGCCCAGAGAAGCTGTGGCTGCCCCATCCCTGGCAGTGTTCAAGGCTAGGTTAAAAGTGGCTTTGAGCAACCTGCTCTAGTGGAGGATGTCTCTGCCATGGCCGGGGGATTGAAAATGGATTTTCTTTAAGGTCCCTTCCAACCCAAACCATTCTGTGATTTTATTAATTATGTTTGATGCCAGAAGTAGTGCTCCATTCTTTATAAATTTCATTTCACTAGAGATGGGAAAAACCCAAAGCTGTTATGTAACTAAATAAATCTTACTTTCTGTGAATGTATATCTTATGGGTGACTGTCATGGCCAATTAAAAGTTTTCCTGCACTTGGCATATTAGAAAGTCTCATTTGAGTGCAGATTTGTTGCTGTCAGAAGGTTCTGAACTTGCTATATTTTTTTTCCTCCATGAAGGCTTTAGGTTTTTCCCTGTCTAAATAGACCGCTTATTTTCATAGACCTGTAGAGATTTAATTATTTTCAAAAATCTCTATCCTTTGGTCTAACCTTGTTATAAATGGCCAGCTGGTTCTGAGCTCTTAGGTGAGGGATCAGGAAGTCTTTTCTTTAAAAAATAAACAGGGAAGCAGGCCCAGCTTACTGAAACTAAACAAGGTAAAGTTGCTTTTCACTTGGAAGTCCTGACAGCTCAGGACATCTTTTCCCAAGAAAGCACTTGCATTTGCACTTCTTACATCAGAAAGCATAACTGCTGAAGTAATTGGAGCTCAGGAACAGCATAAAAGAGCAAGCAGAAGTTGAAGGACTGTTATGACTGGGAGGGCGTTTGGCTGCTGTAAAGAAATCCTTTCACACTTGAGAACTCTGTATTATGGCATGCATTGGCATTTAAAAAATACTTAATTATTCCAAAGCAAACCAATATTCTGTGGTGTGTATTTTGTTGAAAGCACATATAAAATGTGAACAAGGATACTATCCTTTCTATGACTTTATTTCAAGCATCCTGATACAACTAATTGTATTGATTTTATATTACTTTTAAAAATATAAATTTATAACTATTCTGCTCTTATAGCGTTACACAGAATGAATGAAAAACCTATAAAATGATCAGATTCTGCTGGTAAATTAGCTAGAATTGTTCTAGAACCCTACTGATTGTATATTGTAAAAACCTATACATTCTTCATATTATTTTATATGACATTTTAAGAAAATGATGTCTCCCAGGGATGCAGCTTTCCCTTCTTCAGCTGTCTGTAAGGGGATATAATTTTCATCTGGTTGTGTCGATCTTTGAAGTGTTACAACCTGATTTATTATTAATTTATATATATATTTTTAGTCATTTTTGTAAAAGAAAGAGAAGATCAGTTCAAGTCAAGTTCATGATTCTATATGTCTGGTTTTGGGAGGAATACAGAATAAAGATCAGCACAAAACCATGAAATCCATATTTAAGTAGAAGATGGAAAAAAATCATACTACAATGAAAGCTGTGAATGGTGTAGGGATTATGTTATGATGAACTTGTTTGGTCAGGCTAGGAGGGACATGGAAGGTGAAGAGGGCTCAGTGACTAAAGTGCTAGCAGGGAATTCTGGAGATCCAGTTTTATGTCATTATTAGGCTGTAACACCATCTGTAGTTCACCACACCACTGTGGTTCACCCTGTCTGCAATCTGGGAAGGTATGGATAAAAAATTAAATCATAACTTAAAAAACCACACCGTGCTTAAATAATGCACTGAAATAAAAAAAGGGGAAATACATTTTAGTTGGTGACTGTCAAACATGGTGCAAAGGAGAACTTTGATACTTTTTAAAGGAGTTGGCTATTGCTTGCTGGTTTCTGTGCCTGAAGATCTAAGCATACGTGATCATTTCATGGCCCTTTTTATTTATTTATTTTCCTTCTTTACTTGTTCCCTTTTTTCTTTTTCGTTTTCCTTTTTTCCTTTTAATTCAGCGGCTTTACTGTGGGAGTAAGCTGGGAATCTGTAGTAATTTGCATATATACAGTAATGAGTATGAGAGGAAATCCTCACAATATATTAATAATTTTGTTTGCAGAGCAGAGTTGGAAGAGTATATTCAGAGAGGGAGGCATAAATCCCACACCTGAACAGTATGGAAAGAAGAAAACTTTGAATTCAGTAAGAAAACATTGTCCATTTTGTGAACTGACTGAGGCAGGGTCTACACAGGAGAAGACTCTTCAGTCATGTTAGTGGAGATTGCTTTGCAAGGAGATGTAATTAAGGCGGGATTAGGCACAGATGTACTTTGCCAAAGTTTTTCCTCCAAAACTTACTGTTAGCATTTCTGAAATAAAAGGTTTCTAGAATTTAATATGCCTGGAAACAATGTAATTCTCCATCTTTCTCATAGGTTGCTGAATCTTTGCAAAGACATTTGGCTTTGTGCCTGTGAAGTTAAATTCTGCCACAACAGAGTAGAGAGTCTTAAAATGATAAATATTGGTCTGTCTTTACAGTTGGCTCTCGTACCAATTTGATCTGCAGTATATTAGAAAGACTTAAATATTTTCAGTGATCTCATGTGGATTCTTGGTTGAGTTCTGTAGCTGCTTTTGAAGTGTTGATTGATGGTGAGTGAGCCTTAGCCACCAGATGTGGGGGAATGGTTGAGCTTGCTGGCTGTACTTCTAGGGGATACATTTTATGAGACTTAAAAATAAAAGGAAAAAAAGGGGCAAGATCCCAAAGAAATGCCCAGTGTGAACAATACTTAAAGTAGTGCTTAAATGTGTATTTCAGGAGCATTTGCATTTAGTTAGTGAAAGCTAGCTGCTATTCTTTGCTGTATTTTAACGTGCTAATTAGTTGTGCTCAGCTACATAGGTGATTAGTGTTGGCTGAGCACACAGCAGTGCTGTAATTGAGTTACTGTAAATTTTGGTGAGAGATTTTTCCAAAGGAATAGATAATACCTGTTCCTTAATTCTGAAAAAACACCCATCTTTGTGTCCTGCTTCTCATGTACAAGAAGAGAGTTCCTTTCCCTGTAGAAAGGACTGAATTCTTCCTCTATATAGGTGAATGCATTTTCATGAATAAGGTGTTTTACAGTTTGTTGCAAAACAATGTCAAACATCTTGCTAACTTAATCAGAAATCTGAATTGTTCTGTATGGTGGAAGCCATGGAGAGCAAGAGTATTGCCATCAAAATCACTGAAGTGTTTTGAAGATCTGCCATTGCAGATCCATGGAGGCAACAACAATCTTAGTTTGATGGTTTTTTTTTCCTTCTCCCCCTCCCTAAACCTCCCTTCCCTGTTCAGCATTATATTACTTTTACATATCAGGGAAGCTATACTGAATTATTACAGGAAATTCATTGATAGCTTAACTGCTGTGTTTCTCTGCTGGGGATATCTAGCGATAATCTGGCCAAGATTTGAGGCTGTGCTCGAAGCATGTGATGATACTGGCTGCATTAACTCTGGAAGACAGCCGTTGAAAAGTATTAAGTCTGCTGTGATCATGGACAGGTGAGCAATTTCTTCATTCAGTTAATTGCTTTGGCATAAGATGCAGGATAAATAAGTGAGCTCAGTTTCTTTTTCTACCTGAAATGATCATTGCCAATAGTCTTGATCAGAGAAGGCTGCATTTTGGGGATTTCTTTTGAGGCTTCTGAGGTTTGAAAAATTCTTTTCTTGTTTGCTGTTAATAGCTATGCAAGGCAGGGCTGGATTTCCATGTGATTCCTTACAGAGTAATGTCTGATCTTGAAACAATATGCACAATTTTATTTAAGCATTGAATCATGTATCCAAGCAATAAGCTGTATTTAGCAAGAGAAAATGTATTGAATTATAGATTTATAAGTCTGCCATATATGCTTTCTCTTCTGTGCAGGCACCATTGCTGATGTGCATGGTTATGAATTTGGCAAAGCTGGGTCTGAATCAGGAGTATAAGGCTCAGGAAGTTAAGCAGTGGCCTTGCTTGGAAATGTAGATTGCGTTGGTTATAGTTGCTTCTGGATTTATTTTATTCTTCTGCCTAGGGAAGAAAAAATACATGTTAACAGTTTTATAAGGTGCAGTATTTGCATCTATCACAGTCCTTGGGAATTCTTCAGCTGATTAGACTAAAGTAATGGTGAGGACAAGGAAAAGGAGGAGGGCAAGGGTGAAGCCTCAGTATGTACAGAGCTGCATGGTCATCTTAGGCATAATTATACATTTTCTTCTTTAGTTTTGAAAAGTAACATATAAAATCTTTCAGTTTACCAGGAATCTCTCTGCAACTGTATCCAAATGGCAGGTACTCAGTGTACCTATGTGAGCTTCAGTATATGGTCCTCTATATGCATTTGCTTTTCATTTTTTCTAGAGTCAGTAGCTCACGATCTTGATGCTGTGCACATGCATAACCTCTCTATCAAGTGTGGTACTTGTTCTGCAGTATTTTTAGCCTTTTAGATAGGAAAATTTGAAGTTAAATGCCTGGAAATAGGTAACATATATGGCATTGAGTTGTAACTGTGTTAGACAAAGCACTTTGAGTTAAGTATGTACCTATATGTACCAATATTATAAATATTGTAATACAGTGATTTTCAAGAAAACTGAACACTGGGTTTGTTTTTTTCTTTCAGTTCATAGGAAAGCAAAAAATAAGTCATGTTAAAGAGAGAAGGCTAATAAGATAAATGCTTAATATTTAAAATTCAGGACTAACACTGTAGCATACAGCCAAGCTGTATTTTTTTCTTTTATTTCTAGCTCATTAGTTTTTACAAAACAACCTCAAATTATCCTAAGAGGTTTATGTATGCATTCTGAACTGACATACTCAAATCAAGGCTTTTTCTACATCGCACTACCTTTTGTTTCAGGCTGTTGTTGAGAGAGCACTGGTATTAAAGGACAGTGATTCAACTTTTTTATACAATATTAATCCATAGCATAAACAGTTCACTCTGAAATTCCCCTTGAAAGTAATGTAAGACTTCTATAGCCAAACACAGGATTTCTAGTTCTAGATTACTTACAAGCACAGGTTCTTTAGCCTGTATCAGAATTAGGGAGGTATATTAAGTGAATGAGCAAATGAACCACCTCTTCTTCGTTGCTGTCAGCATAAAAATACATTATAAATCATAAATAGTGCATATCACAAAAACGTTTTTTATTGCCATAATATAAATTTACCAAAAGAAAAAGAAACTATAAAAAAAGTACTCTACTACAAAGCTTCAGATAGCTTTTAAGACACTAAAGACAGGAATTCGTATTAGTTCAAGCTTGGGACTCCAGAGGCCATCATATTCTGTATTCCAGACAACAGCAAGGAGAAAATTCAGACCAAAAAAAAAAAAGGTGCAGGGTGGGGGAGGAATCGAACAGTTTCTTCTTAACATTACCTGGGCTTAGGAAACATATGTATTAAATTTCTAATTCATTCATTTGTTCATTTATTGAAAGAGGAGGATCTCTGCACTGGGAAATGTAAGAAAAAATTGACATTGCCTTTTGAAAGCTCTAGCTCATCGTTTATAGTTATATTTCTGCAGAGCAAGACATCAGCCATTCTTGATGCTGTATTTGTGGTTCTCCACTAAAGAATAAAACCTAATGGTAGCTGCTGTCACCTAAACGTAACTTTTACAGAGCAATACCCCCCAGTGGACTACAGCTCACCTATTTTTCCTAGCCTCCAAGAACTTAAAAATATTCTTTTTGTTTAAAAAGAGTAGAAAAGTCACCTGGTATTTGAGGTTCCTTGAATTCTTAGGATACTTTCTCACTGTTGCCTGTGCCATTAGTTTTCTGTCTTCAAAGATAGCACTGCTACTGGTATTAGCTGATGTTTGATATGAAGAATAAGAGACAAAAATGAGCAGAAGAACAAGTGACACATTTTTATTACTGTGTTTATGAGAGTTATTATGGGTCCATTCAATTAAGATGAAGATTTGTGGTTCCCCTTTTTCTGAATTATAAATGATGGAAATTAAAGTGTCAGACTGTCTTGATCAAGTGCTTTGTCTGTGTTCATAATCAGACCACTTTATGAAAATTTAAATTATTTTGGAACAAACAGGAAGAAATGGAACAACAAAATATATGAAAATCTGTATGTGTGAATGATGATTTTATGACATCTTTCATTAGAGGTTCAATTTGGAATGCTGTATAGGTGATAGTATAGAAACAAAAACTATGCCAGTATATGCACAGAGACAGTTCTAGTTCTGCACTAAGATTTTTCTTAACTTTTTAAATCAAGTATATGAATCTTGATAAGTTTTATTTCATAATTTTTAAAATTTTTAGAATGACTACTTTTATTTTGGCCATTTATTTTTTGTTTTGCTAATTCGCCTGTTTTAATTCTGTATTTTTGTCCTATTTATTTTTTCTTACTACTTGAGGGCTTTCTGAATTTAAGTAACCCACTGCTCCTCTGTAGGAAGATTCATCAGCAAGGCTTCATTCCGTAAGTTTGGTTCTTTACATCTGTATAGCTAGCGCTACATCTCATGAGCTTCGATAGCTGATCCTGCAACACAGACTATGTGGCCAGAGCCCCCTTTTGTCTCTTTTAGTGGGTAGTTCAGCAGTGATAAATACAATGAACAATGTTATTGTTTTTTCGAACACAGACTTACAAACTTAAAACTGCAGGGAGAACTGCTTCTGCTTTTTTTATCCTATCTGCAGAGCCATTATATTCCTATTACAGAATCCTCTATACACTTTCTGCTTGAAAAGTTCTCCAGTGTTGTGATATATAATTTTTCAGGTAGCCAGGAGGTGCAATTCACAGCACCTGAAATTAGGAGTCTAAATTCCCCATCTTCTTAATACTTACAGGACTAGATGACTTACAATAGCTGAGATGCATACGTTTGGACAGAGCAAGTGCCCTTTTGAGTGTTTTAAATATACATTTTCTATCTGTGTGACTGAAAGAGGCGTTTGTGCTCTCTAACTCATTGTGCTTCATTTGTTTTCACATGAGCTGGACTACTGAGAAATAAGCAGTGTGAAAAGACTGAATCATATTTGTGGACTAAAAGCAGAGTTAACGCCGATTTAACTAAATTGTTTGCTAAAGATTATTTACCTAAATCAGCATAGGAAGCTTGTATCAAAAGTGCCCAGTACTCATTTAGCTTAGTTTGGCTTCCAAACCAATTTTCCCATATTTCCATGGAATGCACCAGAGGCAAGCTCTGATGTAAATAGGTCCATTTGCAAAACCAGTTTAGCTAAATAGATGCAATTTCTGTGTGATTTCTGTACAGACCACTTGTGGTATTAAGGTGTTCAGACTCTCCTGAGATATTTTAGGAAACCACTGTTGTATGCCTAGAGCTATCAGTTTTGCTTCTGAATGCTTGATATATCAGATGTATGCTTGCTTTCAGAATACAAGGCTTTTCTTGAAAATAAAATATTTTGAGTGAAATCAGATTGAACCAAGACTCACCTACTCAGCTACTTGCTTCTGAGCCACTCACTCCCTGTGTTTAGTAGTTTTCTGCTCCTACTCCTTGCCGTGCTCTCTTTCAGATGTAAATTCTGTATAAGCACAGACTGTCATTTTCATATGTGTACGCATATTTGACTTTTGCACATTTTGGATTGCGTGGCAGGAGCCCTGCCATCAGTTAGGGGCTTCCCTAGCTGTTACTGCAGTAGTGAGAGTAATGAGTTCCAGTGCAATTTGCTGTCAGGTTTCTGACCTCATCAAAGTCAAGCGTAGTTTTAGAGAGCTTGAATGTATTTTTTAGGAAGTCAGTAAAATCATCTTAATTCCATTCTAGCGTGTCTTATTAATATTAATGGAGGAAAACTGTGACAGCTGCCAGCATAGCTTACTGCAATTTATAATATCATGTAACCACCAAGTGATGTTTTCTTCATTCTTTACACGTTTTCTGAATTTTCTCTTCTTTTGCCGTGCCCCTCAAACACACAACAGAGCTATTGTATGCTCTTGGGACATGCTGTGACTGCATGAACCCTGGTGAGGCAGACCTCTAAATCTGTTGCTTCACTGTTAATGATTTCTATTTCCCCCAGCCCACACCAGCTTCCACTCTTCCAAGCAGGGAAGCAGAGGCTGGGATGGCTGTGACACATGGGGGGGTTGACGTGAGGTGGGGATATGTTGAGAATCACAGAAGGGTTTGGGTTGGAAGGGACCTCAAAGATCATCTAGTTCAAACCCCCCTGCCGTGGTCAGGGACACTTTCCACTAGGCCAGGTTGCTCAAAGCCCCATTCAACCTGGCCTTGAACAGTTCAGGGATGGGGCAGCCACAGCTTCTCTGGGCAATCTGTGCCAGTGCCTCAGCACCTTTGCAGTGAAGAATTTTTTTTCCTGATTATTATGATTATTATCAAAGCTGATAGAACAGAATGGAAAAATACATCAGCAGAGAAACTCTTGTAGTAGAGAATGGGCTTATGTTCTTTGCAGTGGGTTGCATGCAGAAGTATCAGTGGGTGAAGTCCATTTGTCCTCAACCATATGAGACAGAGCACTGCTGAAGTTGCTGGCATGGACAGCTGCCTGGATGGACCTGTGGAGGTTTGTGCAGGTGCAACCTTGTTTTTATCTTTCAGGCCTTTTTTGGTGATAGAATAAGAGACACTCCCAGAACATTAGCAACCTTAAAAACTGTTTTTCTACAGGAAACAATAGACAGCAATTACAATCAAAATGAGGGCCAGCACATTTTCATTTTAAAAGGTATGTAAATAGTCTCTGTGCAAAGGGAAGGTAAAGCAGGGGCTCAGCAGGAAGCCTCTGACTGGACTGGAGTATGCGCACACCTGGTGATGTTCAAGTAGAAGGCATTATGTGCCTGTCCAATATCACAGTAGCTCTGCTTAGTTTTTTTTTTTATTATTATTATTTTTGAAGCTGGAAGAACTCCATAATTGTAAATTCTAGTTTTTTTAATTTTTGATAAGAGAAGTAAGTACTGGGACTGAATTTTGCCTGCTGTCCTCTTTATTAAACATCTCCTTTCTGATGCTATACACCCCTATTCATTTAGAGGAAACAAATGCAGCCCTCTATGTTGGGTGGGGTAGCAGGCTGTACAGTTGCAGCTTTTATGTAATTTACTCAGTCTGCCTGGGGAGCAGAACCACAAACCTTCTCAAGATCTTTTTTCCGTTGTGGATAATAGACTCATGCTTTCTTGTATGAGAAATACTTTCATACATGATAAAGTCTTTAAATGCAGAAATTACACTAACAGGCATCTATTAAAACTGTATAGTTAGCAACCTTAATTAGGCAATACTAAAATTCATCTTTTAGCAGTAGCATCGTCCTTATGTGTATATTTAAGGTACAAGATTGTAGTGCTGGGTGATACTGTTCACCTAGTCAATGAGGGCTGTTGCTACCTCCAGTTTGTTGACCAAACACCGTCACATGATATATACATGCTGGTGGATAGCTATTTGTCATATCCTTATTTCCTTGAGAACTTTGTGATGAATTCAGTTATCTACAGATCAGGCAATCTGGTGTAATCAAAACCAAGGATGCCAGTGTGGGCTCTGAATTGCTTTCATTTGGGACCACTGTGTTTTTCTTTTGTGCTAAGAGGGCTCCTCTTTCTTTGCATTATATCTATTCTCCCTCTGTGGGAGGTGAAAATATTCTTCTGACTTTGAATGTCATTGAAAAGGATGTTATTTTAATAGGGTGTGTTTGAGAGAAACATTCAGAGATTAAATGAAGGGCAACATGGTGATGCTGTAAAGACCACCTTGGCTTCTTCATTGCACACTAAACTACCTTCTCAACACTGCTGTGGGCATCACTGTGATTTGCATTCATCCAAGCTGACTTTCTGATCAGGATGACTAACGTATGCACTGGCCTGTAATGGACAGTTTATTGCCATGCAGTGTTCAGCAGTGGCAAAGAAGCTAGAGAACAAATACAAGCTTTCTGTTGAAGGCCAGAAACTGCCCTCCAGATATTTTCAGAATACACAAAGCAGTGTGGAAAAACTGCTTCTGAAGGATAGCTGCCCATTGCTATTTTGCTTTTTACATGAGCTGGAAGTTAATTCCATTTGCTCAACGGTAGTTAATAACTTCACCCATTTCAGATGAAACTGTCTTATAGTGCACTAGAAAGAGATTGATTGACTAAATGTCATTGGAAATGTCATAATATGAAAAAAACCTTGCTTTAAATTTTAAAGGAACAGATCTTGCCAGTGGGACTCTAGCCTGGTCATACAGTGTGTGGCTGCATGGTCTCACTTCAATGCATTTTGTTTCATACTGGTATTATAGTTTCCAGCAAATAAGAACAGTTGTAAGAACTAGAAATTTTGCCGCTGTATTGGCTGGTGGATGGTGATGTGGTGCATTACCTTATACTGATGGATTTCCTTAAGTTTGTTCCTAAATGTAGTAAGATTTTCTACATTTTCAAGTGTCTGCAACCACTGTAGGATGTGACTTGGCAGAGAAATTAATGTTTTGTGATTTTGACTTCTGAGGACATGAAGACTTCCAAGAGGTCAAGTTTGATTCTGGATCCAGAGTATTGTTTTGTTCTGACCATGTGAGTGCGAACATCATTAACACTTTAACTTCTGTTATTGTTTAAAAAAAACAATGAAATGAGGTGGGCTGATGCCAACCTTATGAAGTTTAACCATGCCAAGTGCAAGGTCCTCCACCTGGGTTGGAGCAATCCCAGGCATGGCTACAGGTTGGGCAGGGAAGAGATTCAGAGCAGCCTTGCAGAGAAGGGCTTGGGGGTGGTGGTCGATGAGAACATGAACATGAGCTGGCTTCAGTGTGCGCTTGCAGCCCAGAAAACCAACCGTATCCTGGGCTGCATCAAAAGCAGCATGACCAGCAGGTCGAGGGAGGTGATCCTGCCCCTCTACTCTGCTCTCGTGAGACCTCACCTGGAGTATTGTGTGCAGTTCTGGTGTCCTCAACATAAAAAGGACTGGAGCTGTTGGAACAAGTGCAGAGGAGGCCATGAGGATGATCAGGGGACTGGAGCATCTCCCATACAAAGACAGGCTGGGAAAGTTGGTGCTGTTCAGCCTGGAGAAGAGAAGGCTGCATGGAGACGTCATAGCAGCCTTCCAATATCTGAAGGGGGCCTATAGGGATGCTGGGGAGGAGCTCTTCTTTAGGAACTGTAGTGATAGGACAAGGGGTAATGGCTTAAAATTTAAACAAGGGAGTTTAGATTGGATATAAGGAAGAAGTTCTTTACTGTGAGGGTGGTGAGGCACTGGAATGGGTTTCACAAGGAAGCAGTGAATACTCCATCCCTGGCAGTATTCAAGGCCAGGTTGGACAGAGCCTTGAGTGACATGGTTTAGTGTGAGGTTTGAACTAGATGATCTTAAGGTCCTTTCCAACCTTAACCATTCTATGTTTCTATGACTTAAAATAAGCTAGTACAAATAAACGAGTGAGCTTTTCCAGTGTCCATGCCAAAGATACCAAAATGTAATAGGGTTATATGAGAGGTGGAAAGATTTAGTATAAATTTTAATTGAGTTAAATTCAGTGCTTTAGGTTGGCCAGAACAGATTATGATGAGACAGCTGAAGCCATAAGATTGAAATATCAAGCCTTAGTTTGCTCCCAACTCCTTGCATCTTTCCAAATGTTGTTGCATTATAGATAGTCCTTAGGATTTAAGGGTTGAATTGCACTTCCATGGCTGTAGAGTTACAGATTAACAAGCAATTACTTTGGAGAGATGATCCATACTTTATTCCCACCCATGCTTGTTTTCTATTTTGTTCTTAATTGTAATAGTACTTTGTAAGAGCTTTTGGAAGTGCTAGAAATGTATGTAGGACAGAATATATTTCTGGCCACAGAAATCCGGGAAGTATGTATTTGGCAGTGGATCATGAATGTATACTTACAGAACAAGATAGTGGCCTCGGATTATAGTTTAAGGTTCTGTGCTGTCCTGATAAATCTTTTTTACAGGCATTCTTACTCCATGTTGTTACTGTGTGTAGCTGCTAAAAACACCAACTGACAAAAGTAGCTCCCTATGAGAAAAGTCTTGGGAGCTAAGACAATTGTGTAGTCAGGCAATGTAGACTGAAGCTATTTTGTGTTTGTATTTAAAGTGCTGTATAACAATAGTGATGATAGAGAGCAGTAATTCACCAGGAAGAATTGGCTGGGAACCTGGAACAGTTTTTTTCTCTACAGCCTCTTATTTGCAGTCATGACTTTGCTCCACAGTTCTTAGTCATGAAGCAAGCTTTAGGATTATTTTTACAAGTAAACTCTGAAAAGTGATTAAGGAGGTGCCAGATCCTATTCTTTTGGCCACAACAAATCTTGATTTCTATCACACAAATCAGGATTTATAAGCATCTTCTACAGAAGAGATTTGTACCCTTGTAGCTACACTCCTTGTAGAAGACATGCTAATTTACAAATAAGCCGGTGAGGTACCTAAATAAGCACAGGGAAAATAGAAACATTTATAGTGTGTGCTTGTACCAAAATTATTTCATCTTTATTGAGTGACCTATCTTTTTCTCATTGAAAATAGTAGCAAGAGTTTTACTTGAAACAAAATTTGAAAACAGGCTTTGAAAAATGTGAAATATTTTTTTTTTATCAGCTGTTAAAAATTTTGTTTTCAGTAGGAAACTCATTAAAAACTAAAAAAAAAAAATAGGTTTAAATATTTCACTGCTGAGAAAAAATATTGCCTGAAAAAAATAGGAAGATGTCCATTATGGGCTGATCTATATTAACATTTAGTATTTCAGTGTTTTTCTCAAACAGAGAAGTCCATTATTTTTGTTGCTGAAGTGCCTGTCCCTGATTAGACATTTGAGGCTTTCTCGGGAAGCAAGAAGAAAACAGGCAGAATTTAGAGCTCTCCAGAGGAGTCTTACAATAGCAGCAGCATTAAAGGATGAAACACCCAAAGCAAAACTGGCAGACTGCTCAGGTTGGAGAAGATGGTGTTGTGCGCTCAGGCTGCCTGAAACGTGTGCTGGTACATCCAAGCCATGTGAGCTCTGATAGCAGTTGTGTGAAGGAGGTTCATTAATTTCAGAGTAGTAGTTGCCCTGTGAAAGAAGGAATGGAAGTCATGGCTCAGCATTTCAGCAAGAGATGTGCAAGGAGGCAAAAGAAGAAACCAAACCCTGGTATGCTCTGTGGTCTTGATGAGTTCATTAAATCTTAGGTTCAAATAGAGGCAAATTTCAGAAAAATGTGGAAGATTTCTTATTTAAACATGAATATCTTCTATTAAAAGCCTGTGTAGATAGAAGTAGTGAGTCTTTATGAGCATTTGTTGGCTTTTTAACAGAGTTCATTATGCAGAAATATGTCTCTTCTGCTCATTTTAAAGTTTGGATGTTAAACTTAATTGATTCATAAGAAGGCGACATGGGTAATAGGCTGTTATTAATATGCATAACTTACTAAGGTGAGCTTTGTTCTGCCGAATTAATAAGTGAATTACAACAGAAATAGCCCAATTACCAGCTGAAATGGAACAGAATTTCTTTGTAGACTAGGTATAAATAAATATTATCAATTTAGATTACTTTTAAATTTTATTGAAACAAAAAAGCAAGTAGAGAAGAATGATAGAAGTTTCAACATGAGAAGTGCAATGGTTGGCTTTCCATAGCAGCAGCTGTTCTGAATTAATGGAGTATGACTGCATGCCAGCAAGGGAAGGACTTTTCTGTTAAAGGGAGAAAGAAGTGTCAGTCTTAGACACACCTCTGGAAGAAAACCAAAAGCACTTCAAAAGGTGTCTCTGCAAAGGAAATCAGTTGCTTTTGCTCTGTTATTTGGAAAGCCTACTCAAAATTTCTTCTTATATACTGTAATTTCTGCTGTGAAGCATCTTCTTTACACTGCGAGTAAGTTGCTTGTGTAAATGTTGTCTGGGTATTACTGAGCTGTTGTACAAGTGTGTAGGCTTGTCCCTGTCCCTGCGAATGTCAGCTGTCCCATGGGGATGAGTTACCCAATGTCAGCGATGTGAGGTTCTGCTGTTGAGTCCCACTTGGCAGGTGAGAAGACCTGCATGAGTCTTCTCTTCTAGAGAATATTGTAGACCTACTTGTGTGTAGAGAGGGAATTTCCCATTCGTGGGAGAATTGGGAGCTATGTCCTACATGCTCTCTCTCTGCATGTGATATGAAGTCTTTGGCACAGTGCTCGGTTTTGACTTGGCTCTGTTGATGAAGCTAAATGGTCCCAAGCCCATTTACAAGGTTTAGATGACTGTTTTATTTTGAAAACTCAAAGCAGGAGAAATCCTATTTCAATTAAGTAGCAATTGCTCACCAAGATTAAAAGGTTATAAACTAGTCAGAAATTTAGACTGGAATTGTTCTTTGCAGGAGTAGTTACTACTGCAGGAATATAAGTTTTTGAGGAGAAGGACTTTGTACAACTTGCTGTCAGCCTTGTACAAGAGCATACTGCTGCTGTGCATGTTCCCTGTAGGTGCATGAGGAGCTCTTTTGCATAATTATGAAACAAAAGGTGACTTGTGTGAAGAAATAGCCACCAAAAGAACCCTCCTTAATTATCTGCAGCCCTGAGGAGAAGGACTTGGGGGTGTTGGTTGATGAGAAGTTCAACGTGATCCAGCAGTGTGTGCTTGCAGCCCAGAAAGCCAGCTGTATGGTGGGCTGCATCAAAGTGTGACCAGCAGATCAGGGAAGGGGTTTCTTCCCTCCTTGAGACACCATCTGGAGTACTGCATTTACCTTTGGGGCCCCCAAAATAAAGAGGGATGTGGAACTGTAGGAGCGAGTCCAGAGGAGGGCCATGGAGATGATCAGAGGCTGGACACCTCCTCTATGAAGACAGGCTGAGAGAGCTGGGCAGGTTCAGCCTGAAAAAGAGAAGGCTCTCGTGGAACGGCTTTAAGCTGGTAAAGGGCAGATTTAGATTAGACACTAGGAAAAAATTCTTACCTGTGAGGGCGGTGAGGCACTGGCACAGATTGCCCAGAGAAGCTGTGGCTGCCCCATCCCTGGCAGTGTTCAAGGCTGGGCTGGATGAGGCTTTAAGCAACCTGGTCTAGTGGAAGGTGTCCCTGTCCATGGCATGGAGGTTGGAACTGGATGATCATCAAGGTCCAGCCTAAACTATTCTATGATTCTATGATCAAAATTTTGTTCTGGCATTGATATTTTTTTTGTAGTCCTCCTGCACACTGTGCTCAGTGCTGTTTCCCCATCATTGTACTATGAGTTGAAATATAAGTTAACTCAGTTCAGCAATCTTTTTGACATGATAATGAAAATGGACAGAGTTTGGGGTGAAGGCCTTTTGTACAGGAATGTAAGCAGGCACATATGCCCACAGCGTAGACTAGTTTTGTTATTAATATTTTTGCGCACAGGACTGTCAAGGTTAACTGTCTACAGCAGATGTTTTACCATGGGTGCTAAGTTCCTGATGCTGCTGGAAGTTTTTCATCTGAGACATTCTCTGGCACTCACAGTGTCACAGAACAATTTCCTTTCAGCGATGCTACTAAAGGGAGAAAGAAAGGCTAAAGTAATGAAAGCACGTATCTTAAATATATGAGGTTAAAAAGTTCTTTGAATGATCAAAACAGCATATAAATCACAAAGGGGGCAAATGCCTCCTGAAAATACCAAGCCTGGTATTTGAAAATACCAAGTATGACTGGAGATGCTAATATCTCAAATCAGCCCAGAGTTTTAGCAGTGACGGGATTATGCTGGCAGCTATGCAGAAATGGATACCTTGGCTTCAATGTGATCTTCTGCCTAGTGCTTTGAAATGTGGTCTTTGTCCTCCTTTGTTTGCTGATTCCTCTGCTTTACAAATTACTAATTTGCTAGATAAATCTGGCCACTGAATTAGTTTGAGTGTACAGTAGTGAGGGATGTAAGGATTGACTCACATAAGGACCTTTTGAACTGGTTCTCCAGAATATCCATAATGAATATCCATAATGGATATTCCTAGGACAAAATGAGCCACATACTTCTGTTCTATGTTAAGGCACATTTCTTCAGTGGAGGAAGTGCCTGTGGTGAGGAAGGAGACACAAAGGTTAGTTAGAAAATGCACACGTGTGGTTGAAAGGGCAAAATGGAGCACCTGTGCTCTCCCATCTGTCCATCCCAGGAATATCAAGTAGTTCCAGACAGTTCTGTTAGGTGTGATAGACTGAATCTGCTTCATTGTATTTCTAGTATGATGATGATTAACTAACTCTCTTTTTGGAAGAATCTGGTTTTGATTAGTGAATGACTGCTATGTTAATGTTATGAATAATTGCTATGTGTGCAACCAATAGCTTTTAGACAAAATATGTGTATTTGTATAAATATATGTATTTGGTTTTGATAGTAGAGGTGGTGTTTTGCTCTATATGTAATTTCAGCATGTATCCAACATAGCCATTGTTTTGATTGTGACCTGCTGGCACTTCAGCTATTTAAAGAATACCAGTGTAATGGGCAAGTGGGAGAATGACCAGAGAAATCATCCAATCAGAGGAAAACCAGAGTGATCATCATGGGAAATGGTTATCTGAAGAAGTCTGCCAAGATAAAGGCACTTCTAGCTTATCTAACTATTTGTGATAGAAAACAGAACTTGAACCATCATTTTTCTTTTTTTAATGTCCAAATTCCTACTTAAAAACTGTACTTGTCATAAAACAATGGAAACTAGAATAAGCTTTTGATTGTTTTTTAGCATCTGTTATATTTGGGACAGATAGAATAAGGTGAAAAAAACCCAAAGAGAATTGCAAAAATGCATATTTTTTTAATTCACTCTGTGTTCATATCTGTTTGGCTTTCTATCAATAAAATAAGTTTGTATGAATAGCAGTTTTCCTACACAGATTTTCAGTGACTTCAAAACAATTTTTCTACTAGTAATAGGAATAATGACTGCACTAGCTCAGCAATAACGTTTGTTAAATCTGTCTTCTTTTTTTTGCTATAATAGAGCTAGTAATGTGTATATATTTTCTCTTCAATGGAGAGTGATAACTACTATAATTATTAATGCAGTGCCAATCACTTAAACATGTGGTATTCAGTATGAATAATAGTCTTTCTTTTAAAACAATTTTCACTCCTACGGTCATAATTTCATTACTTACTTCATGTCATGTTATTATTAAAAGGAGTATACCTAAATGCTCTTCAGCAAAGATATTGCTAGCACTTCCAAATTAGTTTTAGATCTAATTAAATCTCCACCATAACAGATCAGGCATTTAAGGTTTTCCAAATGTTTTTTTTTTTTTTTTTTTAGTAGCAGATGAAGTCCCACTGGAACAGAGAGAGGTAGAAACACAAGTTGCTGTGAAATTACGTATTTGATCAATGACACAGGGCCTTTTTCCTTGTGGAANAGGTTTTCCAAATGTTTTTTTTTTTTTTTTTTAGTAGCAGATGAAGTGCCACTGGAACAGAGAGAGGTAGAAACACAAGTTGCTGTGAAATTACGTATTTGATCAATGACACAGGGCCTTTTTCCTTGTGGAAATGTTAAGCATGGAGAGCCAAGTGTCTCAGGGCACAGATGAAAACTAAAAACTGTGACATGTTAAATGTGTCACTGGTCAGATGGAATGACACAGAGGTTGATGAGGTAAACTAAGAACATCTGATGGGTTGAAGCCAATGGGACTATGGGAATGGGTGAGCGTAGGAGAAACCCTTTTTGTGGATTTGTGATGGTAATTGCTGTCTTCAAGCCTAGAGCTTGTTAAGTTTCCATTAACAGGCAAGTAGTGTGATTAGGTGCAAACACAGGAGTACTGAATGCCTCCTGTTGATGGAGAGATGAATGGTTTGTTCTTCCTGATATGCCTTTTAAAATTGGACTTAGGCCTGTGAATCATGCCAAAAGAAGACCATCCCCAGTGAAATTGCAGAAGGGGTCACATTATGATTTATGTGTTTTATTTGCTTGTGTCCTGAATGCAGCATGACTTTATGATTTGTGGTAGTTGTATTTTTTAACCCTGGATCAGATGTGCATACTGCAAACAAATTTGCTTTTTGAAACACTGAAATGTTTGAAAAGGAAACATTTGAGGAGTGAGAATGTGGATGCAATTGCATCCCATTTTGGAGTTAAGAGAACTGTCTACTGATTGTCTTTATCCTACATGCAATGAATGAAATTGCTGGCACATAAGACTTCCTTTATTCCAAAAGAAGAACTAAATGGTACTCTGGCTTCTTGTTGATGAAGTTCTCCATGGTTCAGCTGCTGTTTTCAAAGGAGAAAAACTTTGTGCCAAATTTTATTGTGTGCCAAATTGTATTGCATGCCAATAATGTTTCAACCAATTAAACTGTTATGTGATTCCTACTTGACAGATGTCAGTAGTCAAATATATCACCCATCCTGTAATATGTTGTAAACTGGGTTTGATGAGTACTGGTGTAGTTCAGTACAGCAACTCTCATTTGTACCACAATAGAAGCTCACTTTTTTTCTTTACTCAGAAAGCTATTATTACTTCTTGTTTTATTTCAAGATTTTTAATTTTTTTTTTTGTCAGTATCTCAACTCGGTTTTGTGTGCAGGAATTCCATTGCTTTACTTTTAATAAATATTCACATCCTTAGATTTCTGCTTGAGGATCAGACATTGAAAAGTATTTGCTTCTTTTGACTATTCAGTGGAAAATTGGCTTGGAAGAATATTATAATTTTGTGAGGGAAAGGGAAATTATTATTTTGTATTACACCAAAATAAAGTGCATGAGAGGCAGTTGCTTAAAGAATTTGGCATGAGATTCTGCTGGGCATATCTGGGAAGCTTTATAAATTACTTTGATGTGGGATGGAAACCAAAATGTAGTCTTGTTTATAGGACTTTGAACAATTCTAGGTTTAGCATCAAGTTTCTGTTAAATGTCAAAATGTCACTGTTGCAACTGATGGAAATATTTCCTAGAGCTGAGTAGGATTTTCATTTCATGCTTTTTCTTATCTTGAGAGTTTCTTATGTAATTTGATGATACAGTAAGTCTGTTCCCATACTATTATTTTTGTCCTCCTAACTTATGTTTAGGAGTCTAAGCCACATTTCATTTCCCTCATGTAACGCAGCCCTATTTATAGTTCTGGCCTAGTCAAGAGCATGAAGTTGCTTCTAAGTAGGAGTCAAGTCAAAAGGCTAGTTTATTGGATTCATTATTTAGGCTAGAAGAATTGCTGTAGTGCTGACACATACAAAGATAAAAAAATATTAGGTCATCAGGGGACCCAAGAAATTCCAGTAGAATCACAGAATGGTTGAAGCTTGAATTATCATGACATACCTGCGTCCAATTATTTGTATGGAGAGGCTTAAAGCATTAAGATATGAATCCTCTAGATTTTTCTAAGACCATATGGGAAAACAGTATTCTTAGTATTCCATTTGGTGTGGTTTATTAGTGTTGCGTTTTGATGAGTTTTTGGTACTTAAATTATTGCTCATTTGATTAAAAAAAGAAACAAACTGACTATCCTGGAAGAAAGGTAAATTTATGTTTCAGAGGAAACAGCACTTTCTTGCTCCACATACTGTCTTCTGCTTTCTGTTAGAAAAAGTCTTAAGTTTAGTGAATAAAATTAATATGCATTTATAAAACCATTTACTTCTGCAGTGTCATGTCTGCTGGCAGACAAAATTGATAGCACAGGATGTGACCTTGTTATTGAGGGTCTAAATGATTGCATTGTCGTTTACAGGTGAATTTACTGTTAAAAATGTATAAGACAAGCAGCTGGTTTTAGTATTCAGCCAGTGGGAGAGTGGGGTATTTTACTTTTCAGCAAGGAAGAAATAAAAGTCCAGATATTTACTTCACACATACAGGGAACAATCTTGTTAACCTTGCCTGCCATGCCAATGGGTGAGACCATTTTTCTCTCTTAAAACTTATGTAGCCTTCATGGGTTCATAATTTCCTACTCTGCAAGCAATGCATGTGACATCTCCAGTTTTGCAGTGGAAAATGTTTCAATAAATCTCTGTGAACTATGAGTTCACAGTAGCAAGTAGCAATAGAAGTCCTGCTTGGGTTAATAAGTGTTTGTGTTTATAGTTTTTTTTTTCAGTGCTAAGACATTTCTCCTTTGTGGAGAAAACTGTAACCATTTGAAGCAGGCTGCACTTGGAGACTGCAAGTGGCTGTTGCCAAAGCTTATGTCTCTTCATGTCTTGTGTTTGGTGTCCTTTGTGACCTTCAGAAAACCATATATTGCCTAGGCAGCTTCTTTTGTGCGGCATTGTTAACTCTACCATTACTTTCCACTATTGTTCCCAAACAACTGAAACAGTGCTTTAAAACTCATCTAGCTATGACAGTGCTACTTGTGGCCTCTAACACTTCAGGATGTGTCAGTGCTGTCATTATAGGTCATGGTTTTCAAGATGTAACTATACTGTGAACACATTCTTTCTGCTCTGAAATATGATTGACAAGGTATGTTAACAACAAGATTTGATTTTAAGTAACAGAAAGCTCTTGAGGGTGAGGAAGATTGGCTTTGGCTTGGCTTCAAAGTCTGCATGCTTTCTACAGATTGCCATGTTACCTCACCCCAGCCAGTGGCGCTGGCTTTCCCAGCATCATCTCTCTTCTGGAAGGCTTTGCAGTAGGTGAAAGGATAAAAGGCTGCTTTGAGGGCTTTTCTCCTCTGAGTACTTAGGTTAGGAGCAGCAGCCTTAGTTTCAGCTGTACTAAACATCAAATTTGAGTCCAGTTCTGTAGAAAATAAACAGTTCTGTTATGAAGACATTTAAACACCAGGTTTGCTGATTTGGCCAGTCCATGTTCTCTGCTAAAAGAAAAATATTTATTCATGAAATAGCTTCAACTGCATTTGAATAAAATTAATGTAGTTCTGTTTCAGGTAAGTAGAAATCATGGCTTGATTATTACTTAAAGAGGAAAAGGAGAATTAGGTAGAAGATTAGTTTCCAGTATTTCGGAGTTTATCTGCTCAGTTTAAGCCTGCAGATTTGTGTAGGGGCATAAGCCTTTGTATAAATAATTTTTTGCTTCCCTAGTGGGATATAACGCGCCTTGAGGTGATTATTCCTTGAGGAGAGCACATGCACTTGGACTAAAAGTTAAGGCAATAGAACATTGATCTGAAGTTGTTGTCCTGCAAGGAATCTGCAGGCTTTGCCTGTGGAGGATAATTACAGTTCTTTTGGGAAGTAAAAATCCCCTCTGTTCAGCAGCTGCAGAATGTATGGTTAGGTATCATGGGGCATTGCGTTGGATTATAACCAGTCTGACTGCTGATCTTGAAAACCTGGTCCTTTAAACTGCCTGCTGATTGATTATGCCTCTTTGTCAGGATTTGGGATTATGGCAAATAGCACCTAAGGATACGGGAAGGAAATAGAAAGCTTCCCTTACGTTTCAAGATATACTGCCTTGTGCCTGGTCAGGACTGTATATGCATGAGTATATGTGCTGAGGGGAGAATGCCTGCAATAGCCATGCTTGCCTACTTGGCCTATGAGGGATTAGGTTTGATGATGCTGGTAACATGTTCTGTTCTTGTGAATAGGGGCTGAGCAAGTGAGCCTGGCATTTTATGCTTCTGAGTGTTTGGTTTGTATGACCTAATTAACATTTTTAATGTACTTCCTTGTGAGTGGAGTATGTAATACAGAATATTGCTTTATGCAAATTGTTTTTGGAAAATTACTGAATAGAAAAAGATGTCATTCTTTTCAGTTATTAAAAATAGCAAATTTCACATTTAGGCAATGTCTACAAAGATTATACAAATTATACTTTTTCAATCAGTGTGGAATATTTGCATCTTTCCTTTTGTATTTTACCTTTTTGTATCAGTGTATTTATCAGGCAGTAACAGCTTTGAAAGATGAAGCCTTTACCTTAAGTCTTGCATCTTAAGAAAACAAAGTATAAACCCAACATGCATCTGCTTCAAAAATTGTTCCATTAGCTACATTCTGGTCATACATTAAATGTATCCCTCAATAAAATGTTTTTAGTCCTGAGATAGATCTCTCAATAAAGGTAAATCTCTATAAATGAAATTGATTTAATATTTATCTCTTTTTAAACATTTGCAGATTTATTTTGTGCTGAGGTTGTGCACAAATATTGCACATTCTCACTCAAAAGGTCTTTTGTTCAAACATTTTAACAGATTTCTATGTTTAATGAGACATTTTGAACTTCTGTTGCCACTACATAGGCTGCAGCTCTTATGAAGGGTTGGTTAATGATTGCTCTTTCATGTACATCAGCAAAGGAATTATTTACCCAAATGGTATTTATCAATTTTCTGTGAGCTCTGGGGATGTTTATCATAGAAACAGGTTTTCTTTTTCATAAGACATGAAAAACTGCTTCAAACTCTTCTGAATGGAGCACTGGTCCAGACTGTGTTTGGAAATAAAGATACCACCTTCAGAATGTTTGGAATATTGTCTATTACTTATACAGTCTAACTTCCAAGTGTAAAACTCCTGGAACCTGACATCTTTCACATTATCCTAGAATCATAGAATATTTAGGGTTGGAAAGTTCCTTCAGATCATCTGGTCCCAACCCCCCTGCATAAGCAGGGACACCCCACACTAAACCATGCCACCCAAGGCTTTGTCCAACCTGGCCTTGAATACTGCCAGGGATGGAGCACTCACAACTTCCTTGGGCAACCCATTATCAGAGTTATAGGAGGCAGCATCAGAGTAGCTCTTGAACTGAAAAAGAAGTGCACTGTGATCTGACCTGAGTTCGCATACTTGTACATGCAAATGTCTTGGGAATGGTCTTAAGGCTGGTCATTCCTTGGGGCAGAGATGAGTCTGAACCTTGACAGGATAACCCTTTTACTGAGAGAATTTACTGTGGGCTTTTGTGTGTGGATAGCTATAGATAGTAAAGTGAGGAGGATGGTTTTCTGCTGTATTCCATATACAATTGAAATTCTCATCAGCAGTAGGATGAAGGTATTTCATTCTGTAAGTTTTGTAAACCAAAGTGTTGCCAGACTTTTCCTCTAATCTTGAAATTCCTCCCATGGTCTTAATTTTTTACTTTTCAGTGTCTGTCCTTATTTAAAGAGATGCTTTCTTTAGTTGCATTTTGTTCTGCTGTCTAACATGAATTCTGTCTTTTTTTTTTTTTTTTTTTTTTTTTTTTTTTTTATTTTTATTTTTTTTTTTTTTTATTTTTATTTTTTTTTTTTTTTATTTTTATTTTTTTTTTTTTTTATTTTTATTTTTTTTTTTTTTTATTTTTATTTTTTTTTTTTTTTATTTTTATTTTTTTTTTTTTTTATTTTTATTTTTTTTTTTTTTTTTTTTTTTTTTTTTTTTTTTTTTTTTTTTTTTTTTTTTTTTTAATTTAGCAGTGTTTCTGCCTGAATTGGAAAAAGAGAGAATTCTCCAGCCTTCTTTGTCTGTTTTCCATGTGATATAATTAATGCCTTTTGTGAGAGGCATTGGCAAGGAACTGAGGTGCAGGAAACTGTGAAATACATGAAAATCCTAAAAGCATCATATAAAAAATTGAATGTCTAAATGTATAAAGCTCACACAGCATATCATCCTACTACATATTTAACAGTTTTTCATGAGCAGCAGGCAGCTACTGTTGGAAAGTTCATGAATATTTTATTCTGTGAGATGAAAAGTAACCATGTAGCAAACATACAAGACCTACATTTTTTATTTTGCCTATTCCTTTTTTTGGATGTTGTTTTCATATGGGTGAATCAGCCTTTCATCTCCCACAAACCTTCTAAAATTATTCCCATCAACTTAGTAGTACTCATTGCTGAGGGCAGACCTCATCAGCTGGAGTTTCCCTTTGTGAAGAACTGAGCTAAGCAGCAGATCATGACTTTCTTTAGTCTTGGAGCAGTTTATGTAGGGGGGGAAGAAAGGGGGCTCTGAAATTGCAGTTCTGAATATCAGAATGAAACTACAGTTTGGACCCTTTCTGCTCCTGGAAGCTGTAATGTTCTGTAACGTTCTGAACTGAGGATAGAAACAGAAACCTGGGATGTTGGCAAATGGGCTTTTTGACAGAGCAACTAGCTGAAGACAAATCAGCCATCCTATATGAGGTGTTTGTCCTAGTTCTGGTAGTCAGGGTGTTGTCGTTCTGCTAGAGTAGTGTTTGAAGAGAAGTATGATTTACAGATAGAAGTAATACCTGTTCTTAGATCAGAAGTTATAGGCGGAAGAAATATGCAAGACTTTTGCTATGTAAACCCTGGTTCATACGAGAAACAGAAAGAGATTATACAAATTGAAGACAGACACTGTGAATTTAATTATGTGTATTTTTTCTACCTGTGGTACACAGTGCACTGTTGTGATGGATCACATTGTTTGATCTGGAGGAGGCAAGCCTTAGGCTGGTAAAAATTGCTGATGTACAGATTTTCGTTCAACTCTACAGCTGTGTTAGGGGAATGTGTAATCATTTTTGTCTGGGCAATTATTTTGTCATCATGCTAGAATTTCTTTTGCTGCTTTTTGACAGTCAGCTGTTCAAATTATTACAATACAGTTTTTTAAAAAAAGTGTTTTTTCCTTTCTTCCTCTTTCCCCATCCTCCTTCCCTCTTCCCTTTCCCCTTTTCCCCCTTCCTTCCCCTTCCATCAGAAATCTGCTTAGCTTGCATCTCATTCTCATTTTTCTGTGTTAATCAGAGAGTTCTCTTTTCTGTGGCAAGATGCCAGGAAAGTTAACTAAACATGCCAGTACAAGTTCCCCAGATGTCATATTACATGCATGGTATCTAGAACAGAAGAAATAATATGTATGCATTGTAGTTGGAGGCAGCAGAAAGGAAAGCCTTCAGCAGCTGCCAACATTTATTAAGTATAGATGCTGAAATCAGGCAACCATTCTTCAGCTGTAGTTCTGAGGTGGCAAGGAGATTGTCTGTAAAGGGCCAGAAACTGAATAACTGTCATTCTTAAAAAATTGAAATGCTAGTAACTGGTAATCAGATTCCAAAATGGTCTCTTGGAGCAGAATACAGTGCAGTAGGACAGCCAAGAGCACCTGAGCAATTCTGGTGGAAGGGGGCAAAAACTAGTGGAAGAGATATTTCACACCAGATGAAGATTTGTCATAAATGTATGTTGTATTTCTGTAAATCCTGGAATGTACAATAGTATTCCAAGTGTGTCATCCTTGCAGATCAGAAAAAGGGATAAGCTAAAACACAAAAAATGTACACTATCCATCAATTATTCCTCATTTGAAACTGAGGATTAGAAACACTATTTACTGTATCCTTAAAAATTCAGGATAGTTTGTGACTTGTGTATAATAAAATGTGTATGTTTCCACATGCAGCAGCTGGAGGAAAGAAGATTTTGTCATAGCCTGTTGATACAATACATTGTTGAAAGGTATTGTAAGAAGGAAGTGCATTGAGCCTGCTGCCCCTCTTCCAATGCACATGGCCTTAGAAGACTGTATGAATGAGTCTGGGTTTACATCTCTTGAAGGAACTCCTGCTTTGCAGATCTATCAATAAAGATGAGCATTGCACTTACAAAGGTACCGCATATTCCCGTTTGTACTGTTCCTTTTTTGTTTTTTGATTTTGTGTGCATACCCTCCTTGCAAGGGTGGTCGTGAGGTTGAAATGTTGTGGCTCAGCACTGCAGGTGTGCTGGAACTCCCCAAGTCCTGCTTCAGTTTTTCAAATCCCTATCACTTTTCTTTTTGCATGTAAGCTTGAAGCTATTGCAAATCTTTGAAGCCTGTAGGCTTTTCTCTCAGCATATGTTAGTATCAGTAGAGTACCACTGAGTATTACTTCATTACATTCGTGCCCCCTAATCAACACTGACTCTGAAGGTAAAACAGATGGAATTTATTTGCTTATGAATTATGCAAAATTATAGTTTATTAAGTTCCTGCATTTTAATGGGCAAATGAGCTAATGGCTATGTGGGTGGGCTGGATACTACACAGTGTGTAGCTGTGTAGATGGACTACAATTGCTTCAATTCAGTAACTGTGCTTTCAAGTACACCTGTTCTCCATTGCAGTTTTCAGCTGGAAAATCTGCCATCTGGAATCAGATCAGGTTTTGAACAACAGAAAAAGAATGGCTATCAATTTAGGTCAAAACGCTTTTTTTTTTTTTTTTTTTTTTA
>NDXB01008812.1:91262-108854 GCA_002631895.1 Agapornis roseicollis
TTTTTTTTTTTTTTTTTTCTTTTTTTCGTTTTTTTTTTTTTTTTTTTTTTTTTTTTTTTTTTTTTTCCTTGATGAGAACAAGAAGTTATCTTGAAATATATAAACATCAGGACTCTGGAGAATCTGAAATCACTGCTGCAGAGGAAAAAGGGGGTTTTGCAGGCTGGGACTATGAAAATTACAGCTATGGGCAAGGTTTAAATAATTCTTCCTGGTGAGTTGGGTGGGTGCCTCAGGCTATGTTGAGGCTGAACAATTTCTGCCTGAAGAGGATATGGAGCTGTTGGACATGGAGCTGTTGGAACAAGTCCAGAGGAGGGCCACGAAGTTGATCAGGGGACTGGAGCATCTCCCGTACGAAGACAGGCTGAGAGAGTTGGGGCTGTTCAGCCTGGGGAGGAGAAGACTGTGTGGAGACCTCCTAGCAGCCTTCCAGTATTTGAAGGGGGCCTATAGGGATGCGGGGGAGGAACTCTTCATGAGGGACTGTAGTGACAGGACAAGGGGTAACGGGTTCAAACTTAAACAGGAGAGGTTTAGATTGGATATAAGGAAGAAATTCTTTCCTGTTAGGGTGGTGAGATGCTGGAATGGGTTGCCCAGGCAGGTTGTGAGTGCTCCATCCCTGGCAGTGTTCAAGGCCAGGTTGGATGAAGCCTTGGGTGACATGGTTTAGTGTGAGGTGTCCCTGCTTATGGCAGGGGGTTGGAACTAGATGATCTTAAGGTTTCTTCCAACCCTAACTATTCTATGATTCTATGATTCTAAGAGATCCTGCATCAGCCACATTCTCCCTGAACTCAGGNGTTCAAGGCCGGATGAAGCCTTGGGTGACATGGTTTAGTGTGAGGTGTCCCTGCTTATGGCAGGGGGTTGGAACTAGATGATCTTAAGGTTTCTTCCAACCCTAACTATTCTATGATTCTATGATTCTAAGAGATCCTGCATCAGCCACATTCTCCCTGAACTCAGGGCTTTCTGTGTCTGTTTTTTTTTCTAAGGGGAACCTTCTGGAGGAGGGAGGAGGGGGAACTCTTGCATATCTGAGTCTTGACCACAGCACAGTTTCAGGACAAGTCAACACAAATTTCTGGACCCATGAGCTCAGAAAAAAAATCCCACCTCCAAGTTCAGTGAAAGCTTTAATATGCAGCAGCCTTTTAATCAGGTGGAGAAGAATTGTCTTTAATACACTATTAAGCCTATAAAACATCTTGATTATGTTGGGTTTTTTTTTTTTTTCTTATGAAAAAAAGTATTAGGATTTACTTTTATGAAACTTTTCTGAGTTCTGATGTTTAGCTGAACTGCAGTCTGCTGAGAAGGGAGACAACTGAATGCTTTTGTGAAGTTCCTTAAGCAAATACTAATTGCCTGCACTTGGTAAGGACAATAAGTGCTGGAGGGGACAGTGCTGCCTGCAACCCTTGTGGTAACAAACCTAAGATTGACTAAAAGACAAGGAAGGTAACCTTTGGCTAAAGTTAGACTCAAAGTGAGATGTTGCCTATGAAAATCTGAGCTTAAAGCACAAACACACAATGGTTGGGGATTTCTGTTAGCTATAAAATCTTTCTAGTAAGAAAACAAGGGTTGGCAGGATAGTGCTACTTTTAGCAGGGATTCTGCTCCAAGGCTTGGGTTTGGGCTTGGGCTTAGGCTATACATGAAAGCTGTGACTTTCACTCTCTCCTGTAGATTTTATTTTACTGGGCTGTAAATGTTATGTGTGAATAACCATTTTAATCTTTCTGAAGCTGGCTGCCATGCCAGATGTTTAGTTCACCCTCAGATAAGCCCATAGACTGTGTATATTTCCACAACGCAGATTTATTGCATCTAAATATCTAAACATCTAAACATTGAATTGAGAAGACCTGTTAAAAATGTATGAATACAGGCTTTAGAATTTGCATTTCAGTTTAATTTTTTCCTAAGAAAACACTTGAAAACGAATTTCTAGGAAATATTTAATTGAGGATTCATTAGCATCTATGTCCTTCTCTCTGCAGGCTTCTCTAGTCTCAGGCCTTTTGAAAAATAATCAGCATTTCAGCATGGAGTGCTAATGCAAAACCAAGTACCAGTCAGAAAGCCTGAAAAGATGTAGGAATTGATGCAGCAGAAATATATACAATCAATTTGGGAAAATAGTTCAATGATGATTTTACTCACAGATCATGAAAATGGCTGCTTTGGCTGTGTCAATGTTCCTGGTAGGAGACATTAGCAACATGAGGTTTCCATGGGTCCAACTATGCATTGGGCAGTGAGAAAAATCACTAAGAAAATGCACACTGTCTATTAGTTGAATTTAGTGACAATGTTTCTATTCCCTAGGCAAAATCAGTCAGGAAATAGCAGATAATTTCCTCCCCTCATTCCTATCTGAAACATGTGCTGTGGAAAAAGACAGGACCATGAGTACTTCCATTTGCTACCAACAAGAATTTTCTGTTTTTTTTGAAACAGCCATTCAGTGTATCCAACACTAAATTGAGTCTCTGAGTTCCTATGTGTACTTCCCCTCTTCAGTGTTGCATAAGAAAAGATTAACTGATCTTCAGTCATATATTTGCAGACTAATAAATGGAAGTGGAAACCACTCCATGCTTGCCTATTGATTTTAAGGATTTCACTCTGAATCGTAATTCACAATGCCCACATATGTTCCTGTCTGCATTGGTCATGCTACATGAATAAAGTGAAAAGTTTCAGTAAATTAATTCTTAAAACTAGTGTTTAGTAAAATGTCTACTGATTATTTTTTTTTTTAAAGTCACATGAAACAGAGAAGCTTGCAGAAGAAAGCTGGTTACCTTATGGGCTTTGGAGACGATCAGGGTCAGCACTGAAGTTTGTAGCCCGGGTCCAGTGGCAAGTGAGAATTCCCAGAAAATTCCCAAAAAAGTAAAAGAAAAGAAATTGCAACCTTTGAGTGAAAGTGTCTCTTAGCAACATAGTCCCTAAAAGTAAGGAAGCTAATGTTAGTACCAGTACCCAAAGTGCCTATCACTCAGATGTCATGACTGTATAGAGTAAGTCCTGAGGGCAAATTAAAAGACAAAATAGTTCCTGTCTTTATTACTTGGTGAGAGGAGAGTTGTGGAATTACACTTCGTGTTGCGTTTGTCTGGTCCTCTCTGGAATACAGCATGCCCCAGAAGGTCCATCTACTAGAAAAGGAAAGGAAATGCTAATGCTTCTGGTTCCTTATCATACATATAATCCTCAGTTCCTTATAGTAGGTACATTGACTGGTGGTTGCTGGTTTCTTTATTGCGTTTTCCTTTGAGGAGACAGAGAAGCTCTGAAGCTGATGAAATTAAACCACCCTGGATCTAGATCATGCTTTGTTCTTTCTAGTGTTTCTGTGGGTGAGAGTTTATCTATGAGTTTTTCCCCTGGAGCCACTTCAGTTTGTTCCTTCATGTTTGCTTCTTTCCACATTTGTTTTTATGTACCTTTCATACACGTAAGGGACATCTCTAGCAAAGCTTCCCACTTCTCCTGGCTTTTTCCTGTACAACTTAGTGTGTCAAACAGTTTACATGTTCTAGGACCATTGGTAAGGTCTAAGGAAGGAACTGGTTATCAGGACCTGTTAGTTAAATCCTGTGCTAGAGAACTATGTGAAGTCTTGACATAGAATCATAGAATAGTTAGGGTTGGAAAGGACCTTAAGATCATCAAATTCCAATGCCCCTGCCATGGGCAGGGACAACTCACACTCAACCATGTCACCCAAGGCTCTGTCCAGCCTGGCCTTGAACACTGCTGAGGATGGAACACTCACAACCTGCCTGGGCAACCCATTCCAGCATCTCACCACCCTAACAGTAAAAAACTTCTTCCTTATATCCAATCTAAACTTCCCCTGTGTAAATTTGAACCTGTTACCCCTTGACCTGTCACTACACTCCCTAATGAAGAGTCCCTCCCCAGCATCCTTATAGGCCCCCTTCAGATACTGGAAGGCTGCTTTGAGGTCTCCACGTAGCCTTCTCTTCTCCAGGCTGAACAGCCCCAACTTTCCCAGCCTGTCTTTGTATGGGAGATGCTCCAGTCCCCTGATCATCCTCATGGCTCTCCTCTGGACTTGTTCCAACAGCTCCATGTCCTTTTATGTTGAGGACACCAGAACTGCATGCAACACTCCAGGTGAGGTCTCACGAGAGCGGAGTAGAGGGGCAGGATTACCTCCTTCGACCTGCTGGTCACACTCATTTTTGAAGCAAGCCTTTTTGGCTTGACCTGACTGTAGAGAAAGCTGACTTTTATGTAGCTGGGAGGAAGGTGAGTGTCCATGGTACCAGTGTTTGTGTAAACAAGTGTCCTGGTTTCAGCTGTAACAGTTGTTTTTCTTCTTCCTAGTAGCTGGTGCAGTGCTGTGTTTTGATTTTAGTCTGGGAACAGTGCTGGTAACACACCAATGTTTTTAGTAGTTGCTAAGTAATATTTACTCTGATCAAAGACTTCCTGAATCTGATGCTCTGCCAGTGAGGAGGGGCACAGGAAGCCAAGAAGAAGCAGAGATAGGACACCTGACCCAAACCAGCCAAAGGGGTATTCCAAACCATAGCATGTCATGCCCAGTATATAAAATGTGGGGAGTTACTCAAAAGGCCCAGATCACTGCTCGGGTCAGGCTGGGTATCAGTCAGGGGGTGGTGAGCAATTGCATTGTGAATCACTTGTCTTTATTTTTTTTGTTTTGTTTTGTTTTGTTTTTTATTTCTCTTTTATATTCTGTGCCCTTGTTATTTCCCTTATCATTATTATTAGTAATCTTGCTCAGTACAAGAGGAACTGAAGGTTCGGACCCCTGGTGCGTGCGCTTGGCTGAGGAGCTGCTGGTGCAAGGCTCTCATCTGTGGGCTTATGACTGAGTGCCTCTAAGTCAGAAGCCACAGACCCAGCCCTGCATGCAGGCGGTTCAGGACATTGGTCGCTCGAGATTGACCCAGGAGATGACAGTCTTGTTTGGAAACATCCTGAATGAGCAAGCCACTAGCCTTTGGGCAACCATCCTAGGAGAAGCACAACTCTAACCTCAAACCCGGGCAGATGGAGCTTGTATAGCCCTGAAGGGCCATCCATCTAAGAGAAGGACACTCTAATCAAAACTACAACCTGAGGACTTTGCTGTCACCATCCAAGCTCACCAGGTCCTGGCAGATAAACCTCAGGTGTAAAGGATGGGGCCAGTTGTGGGCACCCTGTGCCTCACCTAAAAAATCCACTGCGCAGGCCCGAAGGTTTTCCCCACACTTGCACAGCCCTGTAGTGACAGGTGAGGGATGAAACGGCAGGTGATAAGGGGCTCTGGAAGCCACAAACCCAACCCTGCATGCAGGTGATTCAGGACATTGGTCACTTGAGACTGACCCAGGAGATGACAGTCTTGGTCAGCAACATCCTGAATGACCAAGCAGCCTTTTTTCCAACCAGATTTGTCTATCCCACGTTGCCCTTTCAGTCATCATTGCACTTGTAGTAAGCGTGGATAAAGCCTTTCCCAAATCTTCGTTCACGAAGCCAAGCCATCAATTAGTCAATTATTAGAATGAGTATTAAATTATATATTAGTTATTAAGCTGTTCTTATTTCAACCCATAGGGTTTACATTCTTTTGATTCTCCTCCCCATCCTGCCTGGGGGTGTGTGAAAGGGGGGTGTTAGCAAATGGCTGTGTGGTGGTGTTACCAGCTGGTCTTAAACAATGACAAGTTCTAGGAATTTTTTTCAGAACAAGCACAGAAAACCCAAATTCTCAGTTTTGTGTGTGTTTGCTGATTGAAAATGCAAAGAACGTTGTCATTAGTAACTAAATGGTTGCATGTATGTGTCTATAATTTCTATCTAATGCATATATTTATATCTAGAACATGAAATATATACTTGCATATATAATTTTAATGTATGTATCTATTTAGGGAGAGAAAAAAATTAACTACTGTGTAACTTTTATTTTCACATAATCCATGCAGTTTGCTTCCTTCTGCATGAATAATAAATATGTACCTTTTAAGTATACAGCTACAGGCCTTAGCAGATTAATTGCTATAATGTAAAATGACTCCACTGTCCCTGAAGATCATGCTCTGTCAAAATTGCAGCTAATTAAGGCTTGTTGGCTATCCAAGTTGATGCAAGTAGAAATAGCTATACAAAAAGCTATGTTGTTAGAATGAATTAATTAAAAAGCATTTTCACTAAGCTTATTCAGAAATTTCTTACGTGCTTTCATCAAAGAGATAGTGATATTCTTCACCCAAAATTTTGAAGCAATTAAGCCATTACTGATTTCATGGATTCAAATTATATTAGAAACTCTCCAGGGCAGGGATTTCTTGCTTTAGTGTTTACGAAAGTCTGTTGTCATTGCAGTTGAAGGTTTTGGTACTACCATAATTGAGTTAATAGCAGAAGATAGGAATCTTTTAATTTCATATATTTAGGATGTGCATTAAATACTTTATGGAGAGTTCTACTTAGTTTCTCCTGAATATGAAAAATTTTAACAGTGCTTTCTTAGAAATTGGCCATTTCCTCTTTTACTTCCACATGTACATCACCAATATGACATGTTAATTTCCATCTTATTGTATAATAGAAGGAGTCATAAAGCTGTGAGCTTTATACATTTGCTTGTTTCTGAAGAAATGTCACTTTCATACAGGCTTATTTCTCTTCTTTATGTGAAATATTTCATATTAATCAGGAAAGTAAAAAGCTCTTTTAAATGCAAGGACAGTGTATATTAAAAACCTAACACCAATGATTTTAAGCCTAGAAATCACTTAGATAATGATCTAGGTTTACATTTCTTTGCATTTGAATGAGTCCTGGTAGTTATGGAGAGAAAGAACTTGATGTTTAGGTAGTTGAATTACAAGTTCTGATGTCTTCCATACTGAGTTGGTGGCAATTCATAACAGTATTTAGAGGAACTGATAACTGCAGTATTTATGAGTGTTTGCAAGTCTTTATTGTCTTAGCTGCAGTCAAAAAAATGAGCAGGTATCTCTCCCAAGCTTCCAAAAAAGAGCTCAAGAAGAAGGGGAAATGACTTAAGCATACCTAATGTTGCACAAACTACCTCTCTTTTCAGCATAGATTCACATATGCATGGTGATGTGATGTGGTTCATGTTATGAATAAAGCAAACCTGTGCCTGATTGCATCCTGACTGTGGCACATTTATAGTGGCAAAATTTCTGTGGCATATGCACATTTCACAGAGCTGCATACATCTCTTATTTTCAGGCTTTCAGATAACCTTTTCAGGTTGAGGATATGGAAAGGGGAGGCAAAACTGATCACCAGACTGATTACTCTGGGGTTGCAGAGCATCAGGAACTATGTGGAAATGAATTGTTGTTGGCCTTACTAGCTCACACGTTTTTAAGGGGCTAAGGAGAGGTTTTTCCACCCTCTTTAGCTCAGCCTCTGTGGTCGACGACGCAAGGTGACTCTTGGAGGCTGAGTATCCTGACACATACCTCAGTCATTACCTCCAGCTGGGTGACTTTTCCTAGTTGCTGATGCAGGCCTCTGATTAAAAGGCATTAGCTCAGAACATATAGTTTGTTCTAGAGATTTGTCTAATGTAATTTGTATAATGCATAATCATCCCAGTCTTGCTCATCTGATATGGGTGGAAAATAACTCAGGTTATGAAATTTGCAAGAGAGGCTTGTGGCTGCAACATTTTGAAAATAAAAATGCTTGATGATCGTTTATGCTTTTGTTCTCCTTTAAGCAAATTGGCTGATGATAAATGAATGCAATATTTTTTTCTTCAGGCAAACTGAAAACATATAAGACATGAAATCCTCTACTCTGCATAACTCCAGTTTCTCAATAAACCAGACTGAGTGTTTCTCAGTGGTTTCTTTTTTGCAGGTTGTAAAGAATGGCAATAATTGTTACTGCTGAAATAAATCTGTCACTACTTAATCATATTGTGTCAAATATACTGTTAAAGTAATGTTAGAAGTACTTTGGATGTGAGTGCTTATGTAGGAATTCCCATCTCTACCTTTCAGTATTTTTCACATCCAAGGAGTTCTGTCTCTGCACTACCTCCCTGAATAATGCCATGACAGTGTCTTCCTCTGGCTTTGCTGGGTGTCTTCTGCCTCTAGACTTTCTGGTACATCTCATCTTCTCCCTTACTGGACAAGCCTTTAGATTCTGTGCTGGGGATCAGGAAAGTCTCGAGGTCCCATGTGGCTAATCTATGCTATGTGCTGCAGCACTGATTGTATGGCACTTGGACTGCACCTTCTTAAGTGTCTACCTGTCCCATTTCATAGAGGAGCACTATTGCTCCTTCCCTTTGACTCAGACACATGCTTAAAAATACAACTTCTCACCAAATTTGCTGTTGTCTGTTGACAAAGGACTCCTTCAATGATAATTTCTATGCTGTCAATGAAAAAATAGCAATACTTTCTTGTATTTCTGGCACAATGAAAGCAGATCATCAACAGGAATACCAAACTATCCTGTTTAAAAAAGCTGTATTGAGTATTGAATGTTTCTATTCATCTAGATTATTTGATTGGGTCAAAATGTAGTCAATGTTATGTCATTTTATGGGTTTGTGTGTAATTTCTGTCCTCATTTCCCTTGACAGTAACAAGAAAACCAGTGAAAACAAAGCTGTATAATGCATTTCTCATCTATGCCATTCACTGCTACTGTTAGACGTGTTTCATAACAACCCACTTTGAATGTGTTAAGATTGACCTCATCTTCTTGCAAAATGTTCTGTTTCACCATAGTCATAGAATTACAGAATGGATTGGGTTAGAGGGGACCTTAAAGATCATCCATTTACAACCTCCCTGCCATGGGCACAGGCACCTTCCACTAGACCAGGTTGCTCAAAGCCCCGTCCAACCTGGCCTTACACAGTGCAGGGATAGGGCAGCCACAGCTCCTTTGGGCAGCCTGCTCCAGTGTCTCACCACTCTCCCAGCGACGAACTTCTTCCTAATGTCTAACCTAAATCTACTCTCTTTCTGTTTAAAGCCATTTCCCTTTGTCCTGTCAATGCTTGGTCTTATAATGCTGTACCATCTCACCATTTTTATACAATAGGTAGTCTTGCTTCAAAGTGTTTTTGTTGGTTTTCCCAAAGCCTTACCATGCCAAAGTTAAAGCTCCCTGATATCCAAAAGTCACCTTGAAATCTTGTAAGAACTTGTATGTTGTAAAAATTTCAGTTTGTCTCAAAGTAGAATGAAAAACAGAACTGTATCATTAAGGGCTTTGGTAGCAGGTAAAACACAGGAAGATAAAAGGGAGGATGGACTAACTGTTGAAGTCCAGCAGTAATGGGAACAGTTAGGATCCTTTTCAGGAGCACTCTCTTTACCTTTGGAGGAATTCTGGTTTCTTGAGTGTTAACACTACTGGAGATACAGAAGCATGATATCCACTCACCTATCAGACCATCGGATAAGGCAGCTCTGTTTCATGCTCAGCTTGCTCCTGTGCACTGGATAAAGCTCATACTGCAGATACTGCTAAATCTGTGGCAAGGTTCTGACTAGTCACCCTCTTCCAGAGGCAACACTTACAGGGAAAGCCAGGTGATACCACTAGTCTTTGTATTGTCTGCTTTTCAGTTCCTTATCCAGTAGATATTGATTCCTTTAAACTGTTCAGGAAGTTGTAGTGGAGGATATGGGAAACAAAGTGGTAAGAGAAGATAGCAAGAAGTAGCCTTGTGAGGAGAAAAAGATAGTAACTTTGTGACTACCATCTATGCATATATTACGTATACATCTGACTGGTTTGAAATAATATAATGGATATACAGAAACAAAACACAATGGACAATGTTGAGGCAGAAGGTTATATGAGATAACATCTACAGGAAGAGACAAGAAAAGACATTGAACAGTTTCTGAATTAGTGATGTGTTTTTCAAATCAAAATAGTGATATTTTCGGTACAACTGAAACATTTTATCTGCTTATGTGTCTGTGAATGTAAGTTAGAAGAAAAAGTATTTTTAAACATCTTCCTCTAATTTTTCAACCTCAGAAAGTTTCTGTATTTATTTTAAAAGACTGTTTAAGTTCTTTTCAAATGGCAAGAGATAAGGTAAGGTTTTGCTGAGTCCATTGCAGAAATCAGGCAGTGACACATGGAAAGAGAGCCCTGTACACAAATAAATCATTCTTGACATATCCCTTGGGCAGTTGGCTTTCTTATGCTATGCAGTGCACTGGGACGTACTATTATTATTTCCCATGTGATTATATGTGTGCATATGCTGTCACTTTCCATTGCTGGAATAAGCTGTTCAAGTTGGATTGGTTTTGTGTTTAAATATTCCCTCTTTATTCATCAATGAAAAGTTGTTTTGATGCAAATTAAGCCCTTACTGTGTTTAATTAGCAAGGAAAAACAGAATCTTTCTTTCTTCTGTCCCATCTCCAGTTATACAGCTAAGGGGAGTCAACAACTTCTAAAGGTGATCCTTAGATGCTGGAAGTGGTGTGAAGTAAAATGATAAAGCTGCAGCTTTAGCTGTCCATTTCCAATTTGAAGGCCTTCAGTTTGAATGTGATGAGTGTTGGCAGCTAGCACTGAATCCCAAAGGAGCTGTGTGAGTATTCATTATCTCCCCACATCTAGACCTAAGGAAGGATATGTTGCATGAAGCACCGGGAAAGCTAATTGTCTTTTGTAAATAGCCATGTGATGTCCTGTGCAGTTTTCAGAGAGATTTTGTTTGTGACTTTGATCTCTTCTGCTTAGAGCCTGGCAAGATGATGCTTTCGCTGTATTAAATCAGTACTGAGACCTCTGTGACTCCTGATCATAATCGTATCTAGTTTGTCCTGGAGAAAAAAAAAGAGTCTGGTTATGTTTGTTTGCTCATGAACCCTCTTCTATCATATTCCTTTTGACAATTATTATTTCTCACTGACTATAGGTGCTTGTTGTAAGGGCAAAGTCAGCGTTTAGCATCCCTGTCACTATAGGGAATATAACATGCTTGATATTTTGCAAAAGGAGTACTAACCATTCTGTGGCAGATATGATTGTTCTAGTGAATATTACTGGAATATGCCTGTTCAGGTTTCTGTTGTCCATTGAGTGTTTCAGGATGTACATTGCTGTGGAAAGCCATTGGGGGGTTAACTGCAGTGAGAGAGGGGCAGGTTCCCAATGCAGCAGCTTCTATTTACCCTCAGGTTGCTGTGTAATTTGCAACTGCAAATCACTAAGGTGTGGGGTGGGAGAAGAAAGATTTCATTATCTAAATAAAGCCATTTAATTAGCCAGACACAGCTAACGTTTCATCAGGCAAGGTCATATGTGTGATACTGGCCTGTATTAAGTTATGCTTTGTCACCAACCTGTCATCTCCCCTCCCATGCTGTTCCCTTTGCTGTTTTACCACAAAGCTTTGTGTAGCTGTGCTGTGTGTTGGACTTGGAAATGGATGACTTAAGAGCATGGAAGCTGGGAAAATTTAAGTCAGAATGACAGTGCTTCTCATGAAACCACAGCCAAATGCAGAGGATAGTCTTCTGAGGAACCGTATATAGTAAGTGAAGAGAGTGATTCCTTAATAGTGCTCCTTTGTCTACAAGGGGAACTGTCTGGAAGTTGACTGGTGTTAAAGTGGCTTAAGTAATGACATTTTCAGAGGAGCCCTAAGTCTGAATTGCCCTTCTTTGCAGATTTAAATATGGATTTTGTTTTAGCAAGCCTTCCAATGCTCACAGAATATGTAGGTACATGTATTTTGAACAAACCAAGTTTTTATCAATGGCATGAGTGTGAACTGGAGCTTGTTTCTTGCAGTTACTCATTTTACATTCAGTGGTGCCTGTTCTCTGTGCTTTATGAGAGGAAATAATGTGAGTTAAAGCTGTTCTGTGTTTCTCCTTTAGCCTGCGACTTCAGAGATTTTCCTCTTACCCTGACACTTGTAATGGCTTTTTCTATCCACAATTAATAGTCACGGTGCTTTGGCTTCAGCTGCTTCAGAGCCTGCTCACTGAGCCGGTGCTTTGGGCAGAGCAGGAGTGAGAAGCCACAGCCTGAGGGATTGCCTTCAAAAGGCACCTCACACTTGGCTGGTGTACTTCAATAAAGTTTATTTCAAAGTATCTCTGGCTGTTACTAGCTGTGCAGGCAGTGTTCATTATCATGCTGTCAGATGTGCATGCTGAATCCTACCCATTCAGTCCTCAGAAGGTTATTTCAGCCTTCTATTATTAAAGTGTTTAAAAATAAACCGTGGCTTTGAGCTGCTGTCCAAGGTGAGGGTATGGTGAATGCATCCTTCCCTGCTGGAAGTACCAGCATAGAGCCCACAGATTCAGCTCTTCCCACATTATCAGAAGGAGGTGAAGAAATCTCTGCAGTTTCTTTTCTCTTCCCCATAATCAATTTCAATTATCAGACCTTTCGATACGCTATGATGCTGGTTGCTAGGAAAGAAGAATGCATTTGACTGTACGTTTTGCAGAGGGTACATAGGAACTCCCTAGTAGGTGAAATTACGGACTCATCCTGCTCGATATTCTTTGGTAACTTCAAATCAACCAGCAGCATTTTTTCTTCTGTCTTTGCTCTCTCCTCTTTTACCTGTGGGATCTGTCCTAATGCAGTGGAGGCAAAGAAAGAAAATTGTTTCATATACAGAGGGAAACATTTTTAAGATTACAAATACTATTATACCAGACCATATATAACAAGTTTTCTTGGAAATGTGAAATATGCATGTAAATATGTCTATATGCACATGGTAATTTGGAATTATTTAGTATGGGATGGCATATATACTTGTGACTTCAAATACATGTTACAGAATTTTCTGCAGACTGGGTATGGGGAAAGAACAGAGACATACCATTTTAACCCTTGTGGTTTTGTGTGTGTCAATGCACTAACAAACAATTACTGAGCTTTAAATATAATTCTGCCAAAACCTTCTAAACAGAAAGGTGATTTTAGTTCATGTCTAGCTGCAGGCATATGTCTTAAGGGATCACTGCAGAAATGTATGTTTTGTATAACTGATTACTTCATGTTTTTATTATTTCGTATCATAGTGAGTGAACTGAAGTATGAAATTATAAAAAGCAAACATTTCAATAACAAAAAAACCACAAAGCAAGTATTTAAACTTCTTCCTTTATTCTTTGTTTATATGGCAAATGGAGCAATATGTATGTGATGTATCCATAAAAGAGTCAAGTAGGGTTGAAATTGTGTAAACACCATCTGTTGTCATTTGAAGCTCTCTAAATGCTATCTTGTATGTAACCTTCATAGTCAATGGCAGAAATGTTTCCCTGCCTCCTTTTTAATTTTTTCTTTCATTTATGTTAGCTATCTAACATCTTCAGTTCCTCTACTGACGTGAATGTTCACTGGATGGTATCCTCCCTACCCCTGTGTTCTCTTGTGTAAGGGCTTTCAATTAGTGCCATGGTACCATGTCCATGTCACGTCTATGCTTCTGAAGCACCCACTGTGGAGTATAAACCTTACTGATGAATCATCTTACTCAGCTGTAGTAATGGACTCTGAGGGCCAGCATGTCATGGGCATTCATGTAGGCGTTTTTATGGGCTGAAGTGTGCACTCATTTCATGGGATATGCTTTTCAGTGCCCATGACAGCAGACTACTCATTGTATAAAGTGCCCAAATTACAGTTATTCACAGACACCTTATGCTGCTAATTAGATGCTCCTGCTCCATGAGAGTGCCCCTTTTGCTGCATTTTTCCTTGTTCCTGGCTTATTTGAACTTATTTTACTCTTTGTGGTTCCCCAGTCTACCAACCATCCCTGTTTCATTGAGAAGATCTGCAAGGAGAACATGTTTCATGAGAGGACTGTAAAAAAGAGGGGATTTGCTGAATGTGAGGAAAAGCTTTTCTCCTCCTGCTCCCATATTTTAAGAAGGAGATGCCTAAAGGTTTGCCATTTTGACTTGCAGAGGAGAAAAGAACTGAGAAGGTTCAGGGAGGGCTTTCTCTTGTTCATCTCTTAGCTGTGAAGTACAGAGACTCTTCAGCCCTCTTATTGAATGACAGTAGATGATACAAGGGTTTTACAATTGCATGATGAGTATAAGAGGCTTAATGGATTCCTTTCTTTCCATTGGCTCCTTGCTGGTTGGTAGTCAGTCAGAAATTCCACCTTCAACTGCACAAACCTGGTGGAAGGTGAGACTAGGATAACAAAGGGTGTAGCAAATGTAGCTCTTCATGGCAAATTTGAGCTGAACGTTTCTGATCTTCCTAGTTCATTTAGCATGGTCAAAAAGCCTTTTTGGTCTCAAAGGGGAAGAACATGCTTTGCATATTTTCTGTTCTGCAGAAAGGAAGGTACCTGGCCTTCTAATGTCTATTGGTTGCTATTAAATATGTGTAAGCAGGTGGGGACAATCTGTGCAAGGGAGATGAAGAAAATTGTTTCCTATACAATTGTTTCATATACATATTCTCCCTAGAAAGAGAAATAAATTTCATGAAATTATAATAAATGTGTGGGAATTTTTACTTTAAATTAAAATGAAAATTCCTGCCACCAAACTTAAGAACTTTTTAATATCAGAAAGCAAATTTTGAAGTCAAACCAGACAGTGTTGTACCATTGCACTACAAAAATATGCCACTTCTAGTTCTCTACAGGAAGCATTTTTACATTGCAAAAGAAAAAACACTGAACAGAAGAATTCTTGCTGCTATCTTCTGCCTGATTCTTCAGGTAGTATTTCTAAGCACATTTTAACACCATTAAAGATATAGATAACTAATCTCCTTTGCCCTGTGAAAAGCAAGAAATGAAAGCCAGAACAATTTAACCCACATGTACACTTGCCTGTCAAGGCTGGTTTTCAACCTTAATACATAATGTTCAGGAATGAAGGACAAGGGGAGTAAAGCAATTGAATTTCCCTTTGGGAGGCTTACTGACTGAATTAAAGAAAACAGAGTGCCTTCTTCCATGGTATACTCTTAACTTCTGAAGCAACAGGGAAAGGAGTTTATCGGGTACTGAATTTTGCTTTGATTTTCCTCTTTCAAGGCAATGGGTATTTATTGTATTTCTCTTTGGCTTTGCTTTGCCTTGTCTTCCATTGGTAACTCCATAGAAAGATGCAGTCTGTCTATGTGTAGATTGAGGATTTAAAAAAAGAAAGTAGCACGGATCCTTTTTAATTATGTGAAAAACATATTTAAATATTAGAGAATGAAGTTAGCTAATGCCTTTAAAGCTGGCGTAAATAATTTTAACTTGAATTTAATTTTTTAATGCTTCTAGTTTATAATTCCTGATAATTTCTTAGCTTTGAAGATTTAAAGAGCTATCTACAATGCAATGTTTTCTTCTTTTGAACTTACATTATTGTTATTTTCTTTCATTTGATCCAAAACACAAAAGAGAATTTGGAATCTAAAGATGCATGAGCTAGGCAACAAGTCAAAGTTCTCTTTCATATGCTGTAAAGCTGGAGGTATAAATAGATGTGGTTACCAGCAATTCTGAAGGTCAGCAATTTGAAAAAGTTTTTTTCACTCCACAGGGACAATATTTCACATAATGCCTACACCCCATGGTTGTAAATCTACTTAATGTTAGTTTAGACCATTCTGCTATTTCTTATATACAAAGAATTCACCAAGTGACACAATAATCATCCATCTGTTGTGGGTGTATTAAAGAGATGACACTTTTCCATTCATCTGTTTATTTTTGCCATTGTTAAACCCATATGGAATCCTACTTAACTGAAACAAGTGATGCAAAATACGTCACAGTGCAGTATATCTAGATTAGGAAAATGTAGCAGTAGTAGCACATTGAGGAAATAGGAGGTTGATTATGAATATTATTATTAACTTATAAAATATTATGAAGGAGACTTTTAATGTACTGCCTTATTTGGCTTCTGTGAATCACAGTATGTGTATGTATTTTGTGAAATCAGTTCATAAAAACATTTAATAACGTGGTTTTCATAGGACTAAACCATTGTGATTTATGTTTTTCACTAAATGAGTTTTTCTGTGACAACCCAGACACCTTGATTTTATATACAGCAATTGTAATATCAGCTAGGTAGCACTGTATATTTTCAAAGCATTGCTATGATAGAGGAAGACATGAAGAAGCTCTTTGAAAAGAGAGTGGGTTTAGCTTTTTGTTTTTTTTCATAAAAGTAATTTTACGGTGTGTAGTTCCTTATCTTTGAATTCAGTAGTATCACACCTGGGGAACACAGGGGAGGATTACCCTTTGTTAGTAGTTTAGTAGTCAGTACTTGGTATGGGAAGTAAGCAGATTAAACTGTGTTTGGGTAAATGAGAAATCGTGATGGCAGTGTTTGTAATAGATGTTTTTCTGAAATGTGTGAGGATACTACATCTAGCTGTGGAGCCACAGTGTAGGAAATGGGGAAAACCATCACTCTGACCTCCTGTAGATAAACTCATTTGCCCACATTGAGTGTCATCTTCTTAATCTTTTAAAACATGCAAATATGAAGAGGTGTGCTGTGATGATTTGCTAATGCTTGTGAAAACACCCTGTGGCCCAGCAAGAAAGGTTATGTTGCAGTCACTCTTGCTCTTGGCAGTGTGTTTTTCCTCTGAAGATCTCACTCAGCCCTGAGGTTTTCTGAAAGGCTTCATATGTGAGTGTGCACATTAAGATACCTTCTGAGTTTCCAGTGAAGGGGTTGTTCCCTAAAAAGCCAGTCTTGTCGGTAAGTCTCTGGGGAGACTTCAAAACTCATGTTCTTGGAATCATGATGTCTGGCTTGAACAGTAGCAAGCAAGTTCACGATTGCCTCCATTAAATAAAATTATGCTGGTGTAACAGGAAATGTGACTGGTCCCTGGGGCTATAAACACTCTTTAAATCAAATTATATCAGAGATGTTTTTGTCTTAAGCTTTTCTTTGTACTACTTCTCTGAAGGAAAAGGTTTCCTAATTTGTATTTAAAATAAGAGTGTTTTTCATTACAGTGCTTTGTCACTGCAGTATAGAGGTTCATTTTTATTCTTTCTATTCACTGACGGTTTTTCTACCCCAGGTTGTGTATGTGTTATTTAAACAGAAAGGAGTGAGCAGCCAGCCATTCAACCAAATAGAATGTATCTGAAGGTCAAATTAAGATGGCACGTTTGTTTCATGACCTGATAAAACTGCAATGTTAGTCTTTTGATAAAAAACAATCTTCTGATCTGGCTTTAACAATACAGTGGGAAACAAAAATTAAAACCTGCCCTTTTAAGACAATTCCCTTTAATGCCTGATTTAGCAGAATTCTTTCTTTTGACATAATTTTACAGCTACAAATGGCCTGAGATGCAACAAGCAGAAAGTATTCTGTTATGCTTCAGGGTCTGAGACAAACATTCTGATTTGAAAGTAAAAAAGTTTTGATGGACATTCAAGGGCATCTAAAGAATGTGGTGCAGTCTGGTCATAATGAAATATTTGAGGGGTGAAAATAATCTCCTCAATTTAAGCCTTTTTTTTTTTTTTTTTTTTTTTTTAAAAGTTTAGAATGTTTTAAATTTTAAATTTT
>NDXB01008812.1:125193-136887 GCA_002631895.1 Agapornis roseicollis
TGTGTGTGTGTGTGTAAAATGTTATTTTTCCAAGGAGAGTTTATAGCTAAGGAAGAACAGAAACTTTGAGAAATAGAGTTGTGAAGAGACTAATGATCTGTTTGGTGAGATGTTGGGTTTGGGTAAAATGAGCATTAATATTTAAATTTTATCCCACAGAAAATTAAATTATACAGTTAAGGTCATCACAAAAGCTCATTCTAAAATGACATTATGATTTTAGCAGTTTCCTGTTACCCAGATGAAAGATAAAGAGAGGGAAAAAAATCTATCATGTTAAAATCAGAAATGAGAACAATCTGTCAAATCTAAACCCAGAGACAGCTCTTCTTAAACCTGGAAGTGGCATATAATTCTGTGATTTCATTCCAATGTTAGTTGCTACTCATTAGAGTGAAGCATGCCATTTACTTTACAAATGCAGTTTCTTTTTCTGCTTAAGTAACATCCATAGTTGAGTCATATTTTCATTGAATACCCAAATCCTTCAAATTTATTGGAATTTTTATGGGATTTCTCTTTTTAAGACTTTGGTTTTATACGACTAAGCAGCTCTAAAACTAGATTAAAAGAAATCTGCATCACAAGTTAGTTGTGACTGATTGGAAACGGTATGTGACATTGGCTTTGTTCCCTGTTTGACCGTATCTTACACTTACAGAACTAGGGGGATTTCACGAAGCAACTGGAGTTTGAATTCCTGGAAGAATAAAAAAGGCTTGTGGAGAATATTAAGGGACAAATTCATGAAAGATCTGTAGGGGCAAAGCCTTTTCTTTCCTGAACCTTGAGAGAAAAAAAATTAAAATGTCAATATCAGATCATAAAGTTTATGATGAGAATATGTAATTTTGGTATAGCCACTTATAGCTAAGAAATAGTATATTCTTAGGGTACATATGGAGAAAAATTTGCAAAAATACAGCTTTATAATGAATATATCTGGCTAAATTTTTGTGGTCAATGAGATTAGATGAGCTTAATGCATAGATCAGCTTCCTTCTTGTGGTCAGAGGGTTAGTAGAAGGAAGAAACTGAATCAGTTACTTTTTTCAAATGGTTTGTATCTTACTCTGAACTATGGAAAAAAAGGCTTAAATTGACATCACTGGAAATAATTTTTAAATCTCCACAGTATAGACATCTTTTTTTTTTTTTTTTTTTTTTTTTAAAAAATTAGTATGGTGTTTAAAAAAGAAAAAGCTGCCTTCCTTTTGAGTGTGTTGTTATCCAAAGGAAAAGTTACTCCATTTTGAGTGTTGTCATTGGCATGAATGGTCTGGTGGGAAAGCAAAGAACGCAGCTATAGAAAAGCTAAGGTGTTCAATAAACTCTTTAGTAACAAAAGCAGGATTTTGGTTTCAGTCATGAGCAATCCCATCAAAGCTGGTTTCTTTAAGAAATAAAATGCAGTTTCTTTTCTGTGACTGTCTTTTTAGTCAGTACTAAGTATGATGGGGAGGATTTTTTGGGTTTTTAAATTGTTTTAAATTCCAGCAACATGCATGTATCAAGTCTAGTAATGTGCCTGTGGTGATACTTATTTAAAGCAGCATTGTCACATTTTTCAAAGGCAATTCTGTACCTGCATTAGAGAATATTAAATGTTGTATTTCCAAGGGCTTATTAAATATTCAGTCCTTTTCTTTTTCTGTAGTCAAGTGTGTCAAGGGCAAGCCTTCTAAGTCCTAGAATGAAACACAAATGAACTGACACAACCATAAAAGCTGCTATTGAATGCTCACATTAGAAAATACACTTTACACAGTGTGGAGAATTTAAGGAGGAGGTGTTGAGATCCAACCTCAGAACCAGTGGTATCCAGATGGGATACAGACTCTTTCTGAGAAAATACTTAAATATTGTGAGAGATTTTATTTAAAAGTTAACTCTGAAACAAGAAGTAAGGGTGACTGACAATTAACTGTGCATTAACTGGTTCACTGACTATAACCTTTCCATCTTTGAGTACTAAATAATATGTAGAAATAGCCTCTTTTAAGGGTGCAGGATGGACATACAAAGGATAGCTTGAATATGGGGTAATATTAGTCTGATTTTAGGAATAACACACCTGAGTGTGAGGTTCAGTTTCTAGCTCTGTTACTGTTTTATTTGGGTTTGCATTGGAAGGGGAACTTGGACATGTGAATTAGATGTGAGCCACAGTGTACTCTGACCAGGTGCCTTTTCCTACTGTGAAACACAGACATGGACTACAAGACTGTTGTCAGGTCATTTGCAGCCACAATTCTTAAAGTGACCTTAATTTTTTCAAGGCACTTTAGGAGGTATGTGCAAGTTAAAGCAGGACACTGGATGCACAGAAGTTGTGATAATCCACAGACTGCTCAATTTGCAGTCCAAGAATTGGTTGTCATTTTTGAAATTACCTTCAACTCTGATCAGCTCTGTTCCCAGTGGGACACTGAATTCAAATAGGAATCATAAAGTTTTTACTTCCAACAAGTTATATAGAGGCATTTGATGCTCACTTTAGATTTATGAGCTTCATTAAAAATCAAGTTGTAGATGATTAATCCACTTACTGCGAACATTAGTAGGACTCAGCAACAGAGCTCGGCTGATGATCCCATCATCTGGAGAAGCTGGCAGCTGTAATCTGTACTGGTGTTGTCTGAAATGTGATGCCAATACACGTGGACAAAACTGGGTGCACACTGCCATCAAAATGTGCAGAGAGAACCAGTAACCTACTGAGAGTTTTAACTACTTAAAGAGAAATGTTCTGTGTGCTGTGTATTACAACCTGAACATTTTTGTAACTTTTAACTGTTCACTTCTGGCAAAACCAGACACAACTTTTTGTTAATGTCATTTGTATTAATTTCAATTTTGAAAAAGGCTGATGTGGTGGCCCTGGAGTGTCTGTACAACCATTCTCTCACTTAGAAAAGTGTTGTCTCTCAGGGGAAAAAACCTAAATAAAGAAAGATAATTTTTGTCATCTATTGAAACAAACATGAAACAAGTATTAAAAAACAAATACCAAACTTTTAGGAAATGAGAGAAGGACTGTGATTATTTGGATCTTATTTGGAATTTTTTCTTCAACTTTTATTCCAGATAGTTTCAAGACATGTGGTTGGGCCACAATCTTCAGTTTAAAAAAGGGTGTTGATGAAGCTGTTTGGCTGTATACCAAGGCTGAATTTGTGTTGTAGCTAGTTAAAACCTAGGCTTTCAGAACTTCTCACAGTGAAATGTTGCGGCTAACAGAAAATGGTCTCCTTGCTGTGACTTTCCCAAAATGATGATCAGGCTAAGTCCTTTTAGATCAGGGTGCTTCATAAAACCAAACCAAACCAAAATCCCCAGAAAGTTGTATGTGGTACCCCACATATTGTGGACATTAACAAGACTGAACAATAGAACTTGATTGGTCACAGCCAACTGACAGTCTGGGAGTTTGGATCTGAATCAACTTCATCTAAAATGTGGTGCTTGCCCACATGAACATAAACGGATGTGTTTTTAAAGGCTCATTACTCTCAAAATGAGAGAAGATGGAATTAGGATGAAGTAGAAGGAAAGCATAAAGTGAGGCTAGCTCATGACTTCATTTAATTTCTGTCATTGCAAGTCTTAGTGAGAAATAGCATAGACTTTTCAGCGCATTGCCTGGTATTATGTAATATAATACTAAGGAAGTATCTTTGTTAAGATAAGTCTCTAAGCAATTTTCTTTGATAAAATATTCCTTCTTGCATTGACCACTGCATTTACTTCCTGCATGTTCTCTGAACCCTCTGACTACTGTGATAATATTGTAGGTCTTGTGTATGAGGTTTCATCATGTTAGGTCCTGTGCGAATTCTGTCCAGAATGCTCTGATCCAAGGCGTTTACAGTTTAAAGCAAAATGCAGCAAGAGATAAATTTTTCTGTGTGCATGTCTTTGCTGAAAACCAGTGAAGTATGTGCTATTCTATGCATGGTCAAACGTATTCATCTCATTCTTTTACATTGCTATGAATGGAAATTGCAGAACTATCAAGAAATCTGTCACCAGATTAACAGTTTTTTCTTGCCTTTGTTCTAACCTCTGAAAGATGATTGCCTTTAGGATAACAAAGTGGAATACTCAGCAGATTTTGGAAATGACTGAATGTCTTTTTCCTTTAGGGATAATAAAGTGCTGTTGAATGTAGGTAAAAATTTTGATCTGCTTTGCCAAGTGCACTGTGGCCTTTCACAGCATCAATGTTGAGCAAAACAGTAATAAACAGCTTGTCAGGCAGTTCTGTCTGTAGTTAATCCCTTGGTATTTGGCATTTTTGTTAGAAAGGATCTGAACCAGAATGGACTCTTTCTGAAATACAGCCCAGAAGCAGGTGCTAATTATTTACATACTATTAGATTCAGTGCATGGTTGAATGCACAGTTAACCCTTATTATAACTGAGTTGTTGGTAAATTTTAGTTTGTCAAGGTTTACTGTAATTCTCTGTGCTTTTCAGGCTAAAAAATATTCACAGTTTGAAATCACCAAAGTGTTACTGTTAAAGAGGTTGCCCAATATTTTATCTTTTAAAAGTTCCCACCCAGATTGCAAACTATTTAGCTTTAGTGATTTTTAACCTCCACAGATTTATTTGGTTTTTCCCTCCTTCACTGTGTAGAAAGATGCGGGAGGATTCTCAAGGAGTCCCCCAAGGGTCATTCTTAGCCCACCAGTTGCTTAGAGTCTGGTAAATTCTCAGCCTGTGTTATGGGGAGGTTTTGCAGAGATCTGCTGAGATTACTTCACTTAGGTTATATAAATCTAGTTGTATTTGCTGACTCTACTTGTTTCACACAAGACTGAGGGTTTTTCATGTCACACACGTATGTTGGTGTCAAGTGCCAGGAGCAAATGAGCTGTGAATGTGCATCAGTTTTGTAGTTAGTGCAAAGGCAGAAAAGTCTGTTCTGTAAAAATCAGCCAGACAAAGTCAGGTTGTTTGCTAGGCTTGCGAGGAGAAGTTCAGACTGGATGATAAGTGTTCAGTTCAGTCCCTGAGTCAGTCCTTTCTGAAGGATAACAGATTTAGAGCATTTGTAATGGAGGGGCCTGGTATAATACTTTGTTTCATTGATTGTGGAAAGGAAGCCATAAACATACTGCAAATCTCTGATATAAGTAGATATATGAGGGTATTTGATAGATATATCTTGTGAGTCCAAACGTAATAAATTTGCCAGGCCTGCATTGCAAATTTAAACTTGTTTCTTGGAATAAAAGCAGTTCTCTCTACTGTTGTAGAGACAACATTTTGTTGTTGAACTAATCGCCTGTGTTAGAAAAATGCAACCATTCAGTATTGCACCAGCCCAAATGAACTGCTGTGGCAGATAATACTAAATCTGAGTGCTGAATTCAGTGACTGATACCCAATATACACCAAATTGGTTTTCCCTCAGTGTTGCAGCCTGGATTAGAGTAACATTAATAGAGGCATTTTTGCTTATGAGTGCTGTTCTGTTTGCCTTGTAACTAAAATTTTTCATTGAGATTTAAGATTTTGGTGTGGTAACATGCCAGCATTATGCTGCCACATTTTCTCTTGCCAGTAACACCAGAATCCATACTATAAGCTTCTCTTTCCAGTAGCGCAGTAGTAGGGAATATGATACCTTTTTCTACTAGCTTGGCTTCTTTAAGGTACTTAGTTTAAGGCTGGGAATTAATGCATTAAGAGAGTGATACCCTGAGTGATATTTAAGTATTATTAAGGGAAGCATAAACCACATTAATTTTATTGACTATAATAAACAATATTAAAAAGGATGAAGAGCCTGCCTCAACTTCTGCTATTCCTAGCATATGTTTTTGTTTTGCTAGCCAGTAAAAGTTTAAAACTGCAAAAATCCAAAGCCAAAACAGTTAGTAATTTGCTGCTGTTTTGAAAGAAATGTGGGTTTTTCTTTCTGCAATGGTAAAATTTCAAGCTGCTAGATAATATGAGGAAGTACATGATACTAAATATTTTCAAAAAACTATTTAGTCATCTTTTTTTCTCTTTGGACCCCTAACACCTTCTAAAATCTTCAAGTCTTTAGAGTTTTTTCCATGCCAATACTGTCTATAAGATGTCTATTAAGGTGAAAATCCAGAATAATAAACACATTGATAACATGTTATAAATCCTTGCTCAGGGAGGGATTTAAACACATCATCTATTCATGTACCACACCATTGCTATGGTAGTGCTAATACAGTGATAATGTATTGTCACTTAAAAGAAGTTGACCATTGTAGCAAAGGAACAACTTCCCTCAAAGCACCTTTTAATTTGATAAGTTTTACTGGTTGTAAGAATGTTTATTACCCCCAGCTGTTTGTCTCAGTGTTAATTTTTATGAGATTCTGTCCTGAACATTCTCTTTTCCTCAATGCATTACTGTAATGACTGAGTTGAAGATCAGACTGTAAATGATTTTAAGTCCTTAACAATCCTGTGTGAGGACTATCTCCAGGTTATTTAACTGTATTTTATCTATTCATAGGTCTCTGTAGAACTGAATTTGTATTTCCCAGTTTGTTCAGATTGTCCTGGCTTTGTAACTTTGATAGCAGGATTGTGGATCCTAATACACTGGCAAAGCTCTGACACTGCAATAAGAGGTTCTTCTAGGTTTACTCATGGTCCTGCCTAAGAGTATGAGAAGTGGATGACTGTGAACATAACAGCCTGTACAACCAACTTCAACTGTAACACAGAAGGCATTTTCTGTCAGTAAATATCCTGTGCTTGTGATTCATTGAAAATCCAAAGGAAGCATGGTGTTTGGATCAGTACCTAGGACCCTCTGAGATGCCCTTCAGGCCAGGTGTGAATTTCTGAACCATAATCTCAAGGCCATTAGGAACAACCCCATTTTCCACTATGTGAGAGGTGGATAGCAATAAATCTTGCTGTAGTTGGTGTCTATGGGGGCTGGTTTTACGGCACCTTGACAATTGAATGTAATTAGTACAGATTAAAGAATTTTTTTCCACTTTATGAATCAGCAAGACTTTCCTTGCTCCAAGATTACACGTGAGAACTGTCTTCTGCTCTCCACTGGCCTAGATGCAAAGTTTTATTCATATGAATTGAATCACTTGGGGATGAATCAGTAAAAGATGCACTGATTTATAATAATCACTGACACTGTTAGTAAATGAGAAAAGCTGTGTGGTTCTCATGTCTCTTCCCTCTTTTCGTTTCAGTTTATCGCCTTTGCCTCTTTATTCTTCATCTTAGTTTCAATCACAACCTTTTGCCTGGAAACACATGAGGCTTTCAATACTATTATAAACAAAACTGAGCTGGTCACCAATGGGACAGAAACTGTGCTACAGTATGAGATCGAGACAGATCCTGCCCTGACATATGTGGAAGGAGTCTGTGTTGTATGGTTTACATTTGAATTTTTAGTACGTGTTATTTTTTCCCCCAACAAACTTGAATTTGTCAAAAACCTCCTGAATATCATTGACTTTGTGGCCATCCTGCCCTTCTACCTAGAAGTAGGCCTAAGTGGGCTGTCCTCCAAAGCTGCTAAGGATGTGCTTGGTTTCCTCAGGGTGGTAAGGTTCGTGAGGATTCTTCGAATCTTCAAGCTCACCCGGCACTTTGTGGGCCTCAGAGTGCTGGGGCACACTCTGCGAGCCAGCACCAATGAATTTTTGCTGCTGATAATATTCCTGGCGCTTGGTGTTTTAATATTTGCCACCATGATCTACTACGCAGAAAGGGTGGGAGCCCAGCCTAATGATCCATCAGCGAGTGAGCATACACAGTTCAAGAATATCCCTATTGGCTTCTGGTGGGCTGTGGTCACCATGACCACACTGGGATACGGGGATATGTATCCACGGACTTGGTCAGGCATGCTGGTGGGAGCCCTGTGTGCTCTGGCGGGGGTGCTCACCATAGCCATGCCGGTGCCTGTGATAGTTAACAATTTTGGGATGTACTACTCCCTGGCCATGGCAAAGCAGAAACTACCAAGGAAGCGGAAGAAGCACATCCCTCCTGCTCCTCAAGCCAGCTCGCCCACCTTCTGCAAGACAGACTTGAACATGGCCTGCAATAGCACACAGGGTGACATCTGCCTGGGCAAGGACAACCAGCTGATGGAGCACAACAGATCATCAGGTAGGACCCCACTGGAAATGCATGTCCTCTGAAGATACTTTATAGACCAGTATGTTTGGTAGGGGTCAGAAAGCAGCTAGTCTTTCTGCCAGGAGAAGATGTAGCTCCCACCCTTCTCCCCTCCAGTGTTTGCGTGTGTCAGTCTCATAGAGGATGAAATAGGTATAGTGATGTTCCCAAACCTCTATGTAGCTGGTCTATACAGTTTTGCTTGCTCTGTTGAGAATGCTTTCCTGCTGATGATATCAACCTTTTTTTTTGCCCGTTGTTTGTTGCGTCGTATGGATGTTTCTTGTTTTTTCTGCATGACTGTGACTATTTGAGCAGCCACCGTGTCCCACCCTGTTGGACTCCATGGTGTTTTGCCTCAGTGTCTGTCTCTTGTGTCAGCTTTGCCTGTGCCACATCGTGGCCTGTTAAGCAAGATCCTACAAAGAAGCAGTCATTTAAAAGGAGCAGGTGCTTTACATCAAAAGCCCAGCACTCAAAGGAAATAAGAAGAAATTATAATTCTAGCTTTCTTTCCATTTGGCATTCCACTTCCCTGGCTAGATGAACCTCCTTCGTCTGTATTAGATGAGACATTTCATGATACTTACTATTAATTGAATGATAATAGTACAGCTAATGTAAAGTTTGTCAAGAAAAATGAAAATGACAGCCCCTAGCAACATCATCATTATTAGTGTTGATGTTTATGATTTATAGTATCTTATTTATTAGAGTTCCAAATGATGGTTAAGGAGTATTTTGTGCTAATCACATAATTATAAAAATGCATATCATATGATGGCTTCTGCCCCCATATTCCATATCTCTTCAAATTAGAGTAAATTTTATCTCTCAGTATATTTGAAGCAAATTTTCTAGCAGCAAGGATTTTTTGTTTGGTTTTAAATGTATTTATTCTTAAACCAATCACAATCTGATTATAAAGCTCACATACCAGTCAGTAGACTAATATTGGAAAGCTACTGAAGAATAATAGAGCAAAAGCCCTGTCTGGTGTCATTCAGTAATTGAAATTCAGTTTTTAAAAAATATAGAGTCTAAAAAAATCAGTCTTTGAACAATATCCATCTTTGGTCTGTTGCTCTGTTACTGAATAGCATTTATGTTCAAAGAAGCTGGGTTTCAGTCTCCAAGTGAGTGTATGCAAAGTTAACACAGCTTTTTGAGCATCCTAAATATATTTAAGTGAATGGAAAACCCTTGAAAAGACTCACACTGTGGGTGGAATATAGTTAGTTTTACAGTGCTTTGAGTGATACACACTTTCAGATATCTTCAAAGTATTAATAATAACAGCTTCCTCATGCCATCAGGTCCCATTAAAGGTATTCTGGCATGGAGAAGGCTCAGTGTGATTAGAGCAAAGAGTCACTTTTGTGTGTCTGCAGCTTTATTTACAAGGTGTTATAATCCTTGAAGTTAGAGAGGAAGCAGATATGCAAAAAGGAGCCATTTTAAAGTGCTTTCTCTTCCGTAGTGCCATCGTTCACATCATGCACTGTAGCTTTATTTCTGGTAAAGCTATTAGCATCACTAGGAATTCTGTGCAAAACTTCAAGGCTGAATATAGCCCTTTGCATTACCAGTTCAGAAAAACACTTACTCAGGTTTAAATGCAAAGCTAAAGCTAAAGTCAATAACATGCCATTATCTGTTATGTGCTGTTCTGAGCAGAGAATTTTTTATTGAAGTGTGGCCTGAATCTGAAATAGTAGATTATTTTTAAAGACAGTCCTTTGGGAGTGCCAAATCAGGAGAGGTAAGAGTTTACTGTTTGACAAAATAAACTACAGACCAAAGACAGCATTTAACGTTGGGCGCTTATGATGACAAGCAGTGCAAATGTGAGAAGTACAGAAATGAAAACTAAGTGTGTTATTAAACAGGTTTTAGTGCCAAATGTTGAAAATTTAACCCTCCTGGGGAGGAGTTGTCTTTTGAACTATAATAAGAAACATATTCTAAGCAAAAATTACTGACATGACCTCTTGTATAGCAAAAAATGATAGCCAATATAGTAAATACTTGTTTGAAATATCCAAGTCTGATTGTACCCTGAAAAGTTGCAGTAGATAATAGGCAACCAACTGAGCTTTGATTTGATTATTTCTTATTTCATGTTAGTTTAATATAACTTTATATGAGCTTTAAAAGAACAGGGAAGTCAAAAGATCATTGTTCTTGAATAGAAAATATACTTTTTGCCATTTTGTGCTGATTAATGGTGAATTGCAATCTTGTTTTCTTCTAATGATTTACCTTATGACTATTTTTTGAGTGATGGGAATATCCAGCATTCAGCATAAGCTCTTTGTGATGTCTCATTTCCTCATTCATTATTGTCTGTAAATGGGCATGGTGCTTTAACCAGTGTTATCAGGTGAAGACAGTGCAGGAAGTGAGCAACCACTCTCACCTGGTGAAAGGCTCCCTCCCATCAGACGCTCTAGTACAAGAGACAAAAACAGAAGAGGGGGAACATGTTTCCTACTGACAACAGGTGATTACACGTGTGCTACTGATGGAGGGATCAGGAAAGGTATGAACTTCTTTCATTAGATCATAAAAGGTTACTCAGCAATGTGCTTGTGAAAAGCAATCAGAGTAAAATGATGTGCACAATGCTCTAAAAGGAAAGATTGTGCTCACAATGTATCTTTTTTCTTTATTCCTAGTAATTTTTTCCTGCTTTCCTTTTAGAAACACTCATCTCCTTTAGTCTTCACAAAATGTGCTTGATGTTGGACCCTCATTTCACTTGTGTTCATTTGTCTGTTATCTTTAATGGAAAAGCCTGCAATTCAGACTTTGCTCATTCAACCACTCATTGCTCAATACCATTTGTCACAATAAAAGAAAAATTAATTTTTTATTAATTTTGGTCTCCACTTAATAACTCATTAAAAATACAGCTGAATAAGTTACACTTGAAAGGTTGAAATGTCAGAAGTAGGCAACGTTTTTGTTCTGAACACAACAAAGCATATAATAAGATGCTGTTTAGATTTGTTCAAAGAAAAGTTTGAGTTTATACTGCCACAAAATGTTTCCTCTTTGTAATATACCATTGATGCTAAGAGGTAACTGTCGACCCCTGCCAGAATTCAACTACAGTAAACAGTGTTTGATCTTGCAAGGTGCTAAAAATGCCTTTCTAGTTATTCAGCCTCTTTAATTCTTATTCCTCACTGTTCAGTAGGATTGGGTTCCCCAGGCAGAGTTTGCAAAACCTTCTGTCCTTATATGTATCACCCATGTGACTGATGGTGTGGCTACAAACCTAATAACCTCAGGGCATAGCCCCAAAATCAGCAGTGCCAGTAGAAGTGTTGCAGTTTCCTTAGATAAATATTACTTTGGTTTCTTGGCAAACTGTATCATTCTGAGAAGTTTCCATTCCTGAGTGATTATGTGTAGTCATTCACCTCAGGGTTCATCTAGAGTAGCCATGTGGCCCTGGACAAATATTTCTGGCTGAGATTTTTCTGTTGTCTCTCCATCCTGTCATCGTCCCCCACCTCGTCCCTCTTCCCCCCC
>NDXB01008812.1:141412-169076 GCA_002631895.1 Agapornis roseicollis
TTTTTAATTTTTTTTTTTACATGGACTATATTTATGTGTATAGACACAAATATATATATTTTTCAAGTGCAAGTTAGTATTGTCTAGACTAACTCATGTGAGCACTCTGAAGATTTTCCAGTGGGATTTAATAACGGCTTTACAGTACTGACCAGTTGCCTATTGCATCAATCTTTCTTCTAGCAACCAGCATTCGTTACAGTTTTGAAACTGTATCTCCTTTAGTGGCTTTTTCATTCAATATTAACCTCTGTTTATGCAACAGGACCAATGCAATGGCAGATTGGTGAGGAAAAAATACCCTAAGCTATAGAGTTTTAAAACTATATGGGAAAGACCATAACAACCACAATCTTGAGAGATCCTTGAGATTGTTGAATAGTACCTGATTGTCATGTTTTATTTTTTGTCAGGGAAAGAAATATAACCTATTGTTGAGCATATAACATGTTCTGTATATAGCCTAGCCCAATAGCATGACCTGCATGTCAGAATTATTGTACAATAATGTATTTATCAAAGTATACATTTCTGATATAGTTTTGGTAAAATACTGTCAATAGAGAGATAATTGCAATCAGCTTTTAGCAAAAGAATTAATATAATATCTGGTGCTGCTGTTATATTAACTACAGTGTTGTACAGAATTTATCATGGATTTTTGACTGCTGAAAAAGGGACAATGGAATTTAGCCATACCAAGGACTGTACTGGAAAGAGACTGCTGCTGCTGAATGGGCCCTGATAAACAACTCACGCCTTGAGGAGATCACTGAGACTTACATGAGAAGTAGAGCTTGTTAAAGAAGATTAAAGACTGTTTGTAATTACTGCTGCCAGAGGAAGGGGTGACTAGTCACTATTGATGAGTCATCTGTAAATAAAACGTGTGTGCATGGAATATCAGTTTTTATCTATATCAAGGAAAGCTGAATTCAAGTCATCATTGCTAAGGCTCCATGCAAAGACCCACACCCCTGTTTCCACTTCCTGGTTCCTGCAGTAAGCTGTGCTGTGGATCGTACAAAGACATGCACTTAATAATGATAGTGATGTAAAGTACATCTGTCTTGGCTTCTGTCATAATAATGGTATATTTTGCAATGGTCACAAATATGAGCAGAATAGGTTTGCATAAGTCCTCAGTTTGTCATGACCTATATTTGTATGACTTCTAGTGTACATGCCAAGTCTTAAGTTTACTTTTCACTTTGATAGCAGAAATGTGACTGCAGACAAACATCACTGACTTTGTTCACAGCACACAGTCTTTCATTGTTACCTCAAACTATAAGTATTATGAGAAATAAAAGTCTGGCAGCAAGTCTATTTTGTTTTTTTTTTTTTATTTTTTTCCCCTTCAAATTCAGTGTTGCAAACCCAACATCAATAAGTATAAAAGGTGTATTAAAATGATATCTTACAAATGTATATTTTACATACAAGAGGTATTCTTTGATCAGTTATTTTCTGTGATTTTTGTGATAAATGGATCTAGTCTATTCTATGTTTATTATGAGGCATTGTAGTGCTACGATGTGGTAATTATGTTCTCTCCACCCTATTCAGTGGGAAATTCTCCAGAATCTGTTTTTGTCACCCTGGTGTCCCGATTGCAGGGACCTGTCCCAGTTGTGAAACTCTGTATCGTGGAACTTCTGTGAACATGTCAAGGTGCATGCACAATCCTGGTGGAAACCAGTGGAAATGTAATACCTGACTTGGAGAATAAAAGGCAAAAGACCTGGGGAGGAACTTGGAACATATCTTCTGAAGTGGCTCATGCTCTTTCTTTAGCTGTATCGGTCCCCTGCGTGCCACTGGCCATCCCAATTCTCAAACCAGTTTCCTGGGGTGCATAAGGAGCTAATTAAAAAAACTAGCATGAGCTTGCTACTAAAACAATTTAAAATCATCCTTCCTGTTAATGACCCTGCACCTTGTGTGGAAGTTGTAATTTGGCTAGCTGTTATCATACTCACTGAAGTTTTATTGCATTCTGGTGTGAAGCAGTCAAAGACTAACCCTCTCCTGTTCTTCCCCATTCTTGGCCCAAGTTGGAATGAAAATGCATTTTCATGGAGGGTAGGCCACCAAAGTTTAACTTTCTCAGACTGAGGAAGGCTTTTAACCTAGACTTCACCCTGTGAAGGTTGAGCAGCACATTTACATTCATTTCCTCTTTTGGCCATACTTTAAAAATAAGTAGGTAAAGGACATCGTCACAATACAATGTGTTTATGCAGAGATCTGTCTGAGCCCCCCATAGGACTTCGTCCCTGCAGAAGCAAAACTACGTCTGGAGGAAGAGTTCTGGATCAAGCAGGAAGGTGCTGTGTGAGTGTGGGTATTTTCAGAACCAAATACTCACCAAAGGGTGGTTGTAGACATTTCTGGGCTGCTTTAAGAGTCCAAAACCTTATATAATCCTTGTCTAAGACTTGAAGGTAAGAAGTCAAAACTAGATAAATAAGCAGTGAATTTAGAAACAATGCATCCATTAAGACAATTTACCAAAAAGACTGTTGCTTGTACACCCACTGAAGTTATAAAGTCAAAGTGTCAAAGATGAGCATCTTTCTGAAGGATAAATTAGCAGGGTTGGTGCAGAGATCAAAAGCTGTGATGCATTGTGGAGAGAGCAGATTATGGGACCTTTGGGCTTTGAACACAGTTATTGTCCTTCTGGAGCCCCATTCAGCACTGAGAAAACTTCGCTGTTCCAGAAAATTTTGAGGCACTGTACTACAAGTGTTATAGGTATGTACTGTACACTGGTCCCAGAATTGCTAAGAAGCATGCAGCTAATGATAATTAGCATAATATTGTGTGTCAAGGAGCTTTGTCATGTGTGAAAAGATTATTGTTCCTAAAAGTTCTCATATGAAAGGTCTGGATTGACTTAACAATGTTGAAAGGGAAGGAAATTTAAAGAAGCCTCTGTTCAGATGGGTTACTGACAACTAGAGGGGGAAGGGACCAATCTGACATGAGCAAACTTGCCTGCATATTTAATGTGATGATATGAATTCTAAAAGTCATGAATGAATTAACTATATGAAAGAGGAGGGCATTTTATCATCAGAATAAATCATACAGAAGTCAGATAAAGGAAATTGGAATGGAAAACTGCTACTAGAAAAAGAAAATGAATATATTAATATGCTGTATTACAAGCAGTGGCTTGAATGATTCCATAATGGAGCCTTTGAATACTGAGTAAGAAGAAATTACAAAACCCCAAAATGTTTCTATGAGGATAAAGTTATCAGTAATATTAATATTTTTACAATACATTATTTTCCCCTTGGAAATACTTGTTATTTATTTAATTTTTAAAAAGATGGGTTATTTAATAGTGGTTTTAAAGTAAGTAGAGTTGGCAAATGATGAGATGTTAGTGTTCGGTGTTAGTTACCTAGCTGGTGTGCCATTATCAGCACTTCCCTCCTGCTTAACCAAATATCTCTGGGATATGTTGAAATTGCAGAAGCGTCTGATTCCCAACCCCACAGATGGAGGTCTGTCACATGTTGGCTCTGTGGGAATGCAGGGGTGAGCTCCAGCCAGATGCAGCAGTGCTCTGTGGTGCTGCCTTTGGAAGTACCCTAAGCCTGGTCTACATGTGGCTTCTCATTGCCTTCTGGCTTTCACCACCTTCTGCAACCTCATCCCCAAAACTCAGCCTTGCATTTTTTTTTTTCTCATGAGTATGTTGGTGAGCAGCTGACAGATTTCAGATTCATACTTTCGCAGCTTCACATTCGCAGATGGCAATATTCGAGCATATTTTAAAAGATGAAATTGGAGGTGGACTCTTTTCGAAAATTTGGCATTCAAAATGTAATGCACTTAGTGTAACAACTCCTGCATTATTTGCAGGTGGAAGACTGGAGATCAGTTTAAGACCAGGGTCACAGCTAGGCTATACCAAAACTTCAGGATATGTTTATTTTATACTCTGCATCTGGTTAGAGTGTTGCTGCATTCTAATATCACATGAAGCTCTCAGTTTTCTCCTCAAGTGGGATTTGGAGATTAGTTGCTAGGGCAAGTCAGAGAGAACTATTTTAAGTTAAATGTTTTCTCTATAGAATGGTTGTGACTCCTGTAAACATTAATTGTGATATGAAACGGATATTTCTTGGGAAATACTGAGGCTGTAATATATGGCTGCAATCCATCTTTGTCTTGCAGAATGGTACAAGCACCCATTCTTTAAAACAGGGACAGCAGCCTGATTTGTGTTGGCTTCCTCAGAGCAGTATTAGACCTGCATAAAATAATAAACTACCAAAAGAAGAAAGTGGAAGTTGTTTCCCTTGACCTTAAGACAGCTTATTTGTCAAAGCAGCAAGATCCAACATATTTAAGGAGCTTGGCCTTTGTAGTGAAACAATGTAAAACTCCATCTGAGAATAGGAAACCATAGCCACATTATCCTGTTAGGCTGATGCTAAATATAGAATAGATTTGCAGTTCCTTACATGCATGTCCTTGCTTTGTAACTAAATAAAGCACCAAGGGTTTATGAAAATCTTATTTAATGCCTATGAGTATTGGTACAATGCATTGTTTGGCTCTCTGAAAGTCTTAAAATGATGCTATTGTCTAGAAGTACTTTCTGCATTTTGCCAGAATGAAAAATGAGGTTTCTACTGAACTAAAACACTGGAAAGGAGGGTACTGAAGGACATGGTTTTCTCCAGCTATTATGGAATCTGCTGTATATAACGTGACCAGAAATAAAAATATGCATATTTCCTTATGTCAGTATCTTGATATTGACCGTAACTTTTCCAGCTGTGAAATTCCTTAGTTTTGGTTGCAAATCACAGCAACAAAATTTATTTACTTACTGATGTTTGACTTGATTAATTTGCTTTAAATATATAAATAATGGAGTAATTATAGAGTTTAACAGCTCTAGGACTGAGTTCAGAGAAGAATTTATGCACAAACATAATAAGTGCAGGTGTAATTATTGAAGAGATATCTCAGGACAGGACATTATCTGAACAAGTTCCTAGTGTGAAATGGCCTCACTGAAATGAATGGCAAACCAGTCATAGAATCATAGAATAGTTAGGGTTGGAAAGGACCTTAAGATCATCTAGTTCCAACCCCCTTGCCATGGGCCGGGACGCTTCACACTAAACCATGTCACCCAAGGCTTCGTTCAACCTGGCCTTGAACACTGCCAGGGATGGAGCACTCACAACCTGCCTGGGCAACCCATTCCAGCATCTCACCACCCTCAGAGGAAAGAATTTCTTCCTTAGATCAAATCTAAACCTCTCCTGTTTAAATTTGAACCTGTTACCCCTTGTCCTGTCACTACAGTCCCTAAGGAAGAGTCCCTTCCCAGCATCCCTATAGGCCCTCTTCAGATACTGTCCTTAGCTTACTTAAGCCAGGGCAAGATTTTCCAACGTTCCCAAGTCTTGGGAAGCAACAAGGTTTATGTCATGAACGTTTCCAGGACATTTATCACCAGCATCTTAGTTTTCAAATGTATTTCAGCTGAAATAATAATAGTAGTAGTAATAACAATAATAATAATAATAATGCAATTTATTGCAGTGGTCACCAATTCTGGTTTGTGTACAAGTACCCATAAAGATATGCAGCTGCAGCTTTTATCTGTGCCCTTTTTCTCCATCCTCCACCGGCTGTGGAGGATGCAGAACAGCCTTTGGGAGCGCCCAGGGCTTCGTGCTGCTGCTGGAAGGATCCAGCCTCCCTCTCCTGGTTGCAGGGATAGGAGGGCACTTGTCACATCACACCCATCTCACCAGCAGGGTGTGCACCAACACCTCTGTCCCATGCATGCCTGGTGCCTACCTCAGGTAAGCTACTTGTGTTTCTCCAAAGCTAAAGAAGATGTCCAGATGTCCAGAGAGTGATTTTATCCATATCTTACCCATATCATACCTCTTTCAGTGTGGGTAAAACTGATCTCTGAAAGTGCCTGTTGTCAGAAAAACTAGCCTGATCTGCCTCCATCGTGGCACAGAGCCAGAAGCTCAGCACAGAGGCAACGTGTCCCTGCTCCAGTGTCTGCCTCTCCTGGTGCTTTGAGGGCCAAGGCTTCATCATGAACATTTTCCCTCCATTGCTCCAGAAAGAGTTTCTTTTTCAGTGCTTGTGTTCTCAGAAGAAGAAGGAAGTGTGCAATCAGATCCTGCCCAGGAGGTGGCTCATGCTCAGGTGTACATGAGCCTGATATTTCCCCACACTGAGTCAGAAGCTTGCTTCTCTCTTTTTTTTGGTTCCAAGAAGTACACCTCTGACTGAACCATCCTATCATGCAAGCTCCAGGTGCACCTCAGACACACTTCTTGGAAGAGCATCTGGCTCTCTGAGAAGCTTTAAGCAGAGTTCATGTTACCTGTTTGCTTTTTTACACCTTCTGAAGTCTTCTGAACCCACTATGTAGATTATTCCTTTGTTTTCTTTGCATGTGTCTTCACTACTCTGCCTTCTGCAACTTTCCTGGCCTCAACTCTAGCCATCCTGTATTCAGGACTTGCCTACATGCCTCCTTTGTCCAACTCCTCATTACAGTGCAGCTGTAGCCTGCATAAGAGCTTCTGGGAAGGGAAAAAAAAGGTAAGTGAAATTGTACCTTAATCACAAGGGTAGAAGAGCACAGGGCTGACTAAAACTTGTTGGAGATGCTGCCTTATGCAGTTGTGTCCAGCCCAGCTTGGAATGAATTTGCAATTCTGTGCAGTTTCTTTTGTATGGCCACCACAGTCAGGAGCATTAAATTTTGGAACCACTCAAACAGTGCAGAGGGTTGTGCCAAAATATGGGTAGAGATGATTGCTTAGACACTAAATTCAGAAATCAGATTTTCCAACCACATATTCACTGAGCTATTGATTTACCAATCAATATAACAGTACTGAGCAGCATGACTGGAGTGCTGAATATATCATAATTTATCAAAAAGAATCACAAATACTGACATGATTCTTTCTGTGCTTTTCTAAGGCTTACTGTAATGCCAAATTTCCTTCACACCTGAAGATAAATACAATGAAAACAGGTGCATTAGCTAAATTCATGTCAGAAAATAAACATCTGTTGAAGGTAACTATAAGAATTTACTTCAAGAAAAAAATTTATATTCTAGTCCTAGGTAAATGCTGTTCATCAGTAAGTTTTGTTCATAGTCCTCAGCACCCTTCAAATAGGGCATAATTTCTAGACTTCTACTACCCTTATTACTGGGAAGCCTGTTTCCCTAACCTGTATTTGAATTTTCAGGCAGTAACTGGTGTGTGTGTCTATTTAAAAATACTAGACAAACTCCATTATTTGCTTTCAGGTGAGGTGTTTTGTAACAACTGGGATGGCAGGCAGACGTATGCTTAGCAAGAGATGTTCCGGATTAATGGTCTGTAGTTCACAGCAGGTCCTTGGCGTGATTTGTGGGGTTGGTTTTGCCTCAGTGGGGCTGTTGCTACCACATCTAAGCTAAAGGAAGGGTGTGCAGCTGTCTGACTCCCCATAAAGGTTTCACCATGCAGAGCTGAGAGGTGCCAGCATCTGTCTATGGCCGGCACTATGATTTAATTCCCTGCCTTTGTAAAAAAGCCCATCCCAGTCAACTGAGCAGTGTGGACAGGAATGGGCCTCCATGAGCACAGCTCTGGTGTTACACCTGCATTGCCAACCCCACTGCCAACACCCTTTGGGGTCCTGGATCTGATTTCACCCCTGCAGCCAGCTGTCTTTTTTGGGACCCAGCAGCTGTATGTGGGGTAAGTGTAACACCACTGAACAGTACACCGTACAGTTCCTGGCAGAGGTTTTGGTGAGTCAGTTGGAGTGTTGTCTGCCCACTGCCCAAGCAGTGTTGTGTGAGAGCCTTGATGCTGCTGTAGCATGTATCTGTGTCCTCTTGTCCTCAGCATTTAATGAGGAATGTGTTTTCTCCTGTGAGGCAGACCATGCACTGGCCTCCCTGCATCAATATCCAAGAGATCTGTTGGATGTGGACTATGCTATGATGGCTGGAGACAGGATATCCCAAATCAGTCTCAGTGACCAGATCCTTCTCTCCTGGGCATCACTACAGCCATGAGATCCTCTCTTTCTGGCTCTATCTTGTCTCATGTGCATCTCCAGCAGCTGGAAAATGAGAAATCACTGTGCATTTCTGGTCTTAATGAGGTTCTTTGTTCCCTGATGCTCTATGTAGTGCAGCTACTGTGAAGGTGACACCGAAGTACATTCGTCATGGCAACCAGCCCAAAACAATGTAGTGAGGCATAAGGCAAAGTTTGTTAAATGTCTCTATGGGCTAAGCATGTATTCTAGACCCCTAGAGATGCATTGTTATTACACATTTTTGCAAAAGGATTGTACTGGTTTTGGCTGGGACAGAGTTAATTTTCTTCAGAGCAGCTTGGATGGGATGCTTTTTAGATCTGAGAACAAAACAGTGTTGATAATGCACCCATGTTTTTGCTACTGCTGAATGGTGCTTGTCTTTTTCCTCTTACACAATCCTACCAGCGAACAGGCTGGGGATGCTCTAGAACCTGGCAGGGGACACGGTCGGCACAGCTGACCACAATGGGCAAAATAGATGTCCCAGACCACCATATGACATGATAGGCCATCATATTTGGCAGCAAAAGCTTGCAGGAAGCAAGGGGAGCTCATCGGGGCTGCTGTTGCTTGGGGACTGGCTGGACATCAATTGGCTGGTGGTGAGAATTCTTTTTTTCTTTTTTTTTCACCACTTGTTTGTCTTGATTTTGGGTTTCTTACTGTTCTTCTTTTTTTTAATCTTACTTGTTAAACTGTCCTTATCTCAAACCACGCTTTTTTCCACTTTTACATATTCTCCCAGAACCTGCTGTTTGTTGTGTTTAAGGTGATAACAAGGCTTGTTTGTTTGCTTGTATGTTTTTGCCTCTGATTAGTCAGGCTTAAATATCCAATTTAGCTTCTGCACAGGAAATTCCTTTCCCCCTCCCCACCCCCCCTTTTTTTTTTCTTAAACACTATTTTTTCTTTCAAGACCAACTTGAGGCAGTTGCAAGGAGACATCAAAAGCAAAGCAGCTGATGCTGAAATGCAAGTGCCGGCTCACAGTTTCACAGCTGCATGTGGTCTTTAGCCTCATCAGGATTACAAGGCCACCAGTGTTTCTGAATTAATTTTACATAACTTCAAATGGGTTACAATGCTAAAATACAAAATTGACCACCTCCCTCCCTCAAATGGTTAAAACAAAAAATAAACAAGGGAGAAATTCTGTCCTTTCATTAGCACCATAGATCTCTGATAATGGGTTTTATGGACAGCAGACTTACTGTCAAAGGTGCAAGGGAAGATTCCAGGAGCAATCCCTCCTACCAGTTTTTGATTTCATTTTTCTTCTGTGTCAGATACCCTGGCTCCCCAGAGAAAGGTGGTTCCTGGATGTGCTGGGGTTTTGAGCATGGGTACTCTGGTCCTATAAGCTTCTGCCCTGTTGCTGATCTGCACAAGCTCACTTGGGTGAAAATGTCAGGCTATTCTGTTCCTTAGCCAGGGAAAAAGAAACAGAAGAGACTAATAGATAAAAACCAAGAGCTTAAAATCTAGTACTCTGGGATTCACTGAAACCAATGAAGTGTAGGATCCTAAATGTTTCTGGATCTCGCAGATTGAATGGATCTGCTTCAGATATGGGAACCATCTGTTAGTCCAATCTTCATCAGTAAATTGTTGCACTGTCTTAGCTTAAGTGCTGAGTGACTGGGCCTTAGTTTCCTTCTTTAAAAGACAGTAATGGGAATAATATTACTCATCCACTTTCAGAAGGTACTTTGTGTATAAGGTACTCGGCGGGGGAAGCTGGGACTCAGGTAAAGGGTACTCTCAGCCTCGTAGTTGGAAAATGCTCTTCCTTGTATGCACATCAAACACAACTGCTGTGAAGAAGCTACTGGTCTCTTTGGTCACAGATCACACAGGAGGGTGACCGATCATCTCTTGGGTGATGCCAGACACCAAGCTACAGGTGAAAAGGCTGCAACAGGGCTGTGAGCATTGACACACTGCCTGGGCTCAGGAGAACCTCTGTCATACTCCACTCCACTCCACTGCATGCAGTGAAATGAAATTGTCTCTCACAAATGGATTTTTGTCGTTCTCATCAGACAATGCAGCAAGTAATGCTAATGATTGTGAGTGCAGTGAGCAGTACGTATGCAAACGGACTGCACATTTCAGAGATTAGCACTGAAGTTTTAGAGCTCTCTGGGAGAGCATGTTGTGGCAGGGGTTTTGATCGCATCCTACACAGCTGCCCAGAAAGCACAGGGAAGCCACAACCCAGCCTGGCAGCTGGTACTGCTGAATTAGACTGCTTGGTGCCCCATGCCAACAGATCTGTGCCAGGAGACATTCCCTTCCTCTGGGGAAAGGCATTTGCAGTTCAGGACATGCTCTCTAAACATGCTGACTCTTGGGCACCATCCCCACAGAGTACACTGGGGAGTATGGGCACTTCACAACCTGCAAGCAGCTTTAATTTGGATGAACTCATTCTGCCTTTGGAAAGCCTCTTCTTGGACCTGCATTGCAAATGAATTTAGAATTTACCAGCTTCTTTTTTTTTTTTCTTGTTTCTTTTTTTGAGAAATAGGAACAAGGATGAAGGAAAGCCATAGTTGCAAAGCAGTATTGTGTAGCTTTGGAACACTGTTTAATATAATGGCTGTCCAAAATCCCAGAAAGAAACCCTGAAGGAATCAAAATTAATGTAATCTAATGGATGTCCATTAAAGCACTTCCTTGTGCTGAGTCTTTCGTGAGTATTTCATTCCACTCCTGAGTCTTTCATTCCACTGTTTATAAACGATAATAACAAAAGTAACTCTTTTCAATAATCATCCCAAATGACTGATAATGTATTTTTGGCATCATCACACTGAATTAATCTTTTCTCATCTAAATACAAAAAGAATTCTGTTTTGCTTTCTTTTAATATTTGATACTATCAAAATATATGTCTTTCTCTTGTGGAGTACTGAGACTTCTATACACTGGAGAGATACAGATTTTTCCTAACACTAGTTTTTAACTGCTAGCACTTAAAGAAATGATAACATAATGTATTACCAGGTAATAATGAAGGAAGCTATGGCAGCAATTGTGTTGTGTGGGTGATGTCCAGAGATAAGGGTTCTTAACCTTTTTGCTTTCCTCCCTCATGCATCAAACACTTAGTGAAAGCCATTAGAAGCTGATATTAACATGAACTATTTTCAACGAGCTATGATGACAAGCTGAAAGTAGTACATTGCATAAAAAGTCTTAGTTGTACTTCAATTTTGACAAAGTTACTTTCGGATGCCATATGTATTAGACTTTTCCATTAAGACCACGTCCAGGTGTCATTAGTATCACTAAACATTTGCAGAATCTGCTTTAGCTTCTGGGCAAGCTCTTTCTGACACGGTAGCCTTGACTCATGTGTTGGGACATCCGCACTGCCCTGAAGAGGAACAGCACAGTGTCCCATACATGGGTCCCATTTTAATCATATAGAGGTTAACATGCTTCTGCTTGTCACGCTCACTCTCTGCATAGGCTGAATCTCAGCAAGTAAGTGCTATAGGGAGATGAGATCTTCTGCTGTAAATGTGTGACACACACAAATATTTTTTTGCATAAAAAGGCCCCAGTAGTCATTAAAATATTCAAACAACCCTAACTAGTATAAACACTGTTCCTAATTGACATAAATACTGAATGTTTCATATGTTCTTCTATTCACATCGTGTCCAATCTTTTTTTTGGGAACACATTTCTTCCTGCCATGTAGGACTAGGAACACAGTTTCAAACTAAAGAAATTAACTGATGAAAGTGGAATGAGCACTACAAAAACACAAGCTGTTTGTCCACCACGCAGGGACAAGAGGCATGAAAGATGAGAGGTGTGCTTGGCAGAGCAGAACAAAGAGTCCAAATCAGCTTTATGCAGGGCTGTTCCCTAGTCAGGACATTATGAATCATCACAATGAAATGGTTTGGGTTGGAAGGGACCTTGAAGACATCTGGTTCAAAGCCCCCTGCCATGGTCAGGAACACTTCACACTAGACCAGGTTGCTCCAAGCCCTGTCCAGCCTGGCCTTGAACACTGCCAGGGATGGGGGAGCAACAGCTTCTCTGAGCAATCTGTGCCAGTGCCTCACCACCATCACAGTAAAGAAGTTGTTCCTAATATCTTACCTAAATCTTGCTCCAATAGATACATGTCCCTCTTCTGTTGGGTTCCCCAGAGCTGAATGTAGTACCGCAGGTGGCGTCTTGTGAGAGCAGAGAAGAGGGAGAGAATCCCCTCCCTCGACCTGCTGGTCACACTCCTTTTGATGCAGCCCAGGACACAGTTGGCTTTTTGGGCTGCAAATGCACATTACTGGGTCATGTTGAGCTTCTTGTCAACCAGTACCCCAAGTCCTTACTCTCCGAGCTGGTCCCAATCCATTTTGCATTCAGCATGTATTTGCGCTTGGGATTGCCCAAGCACAGGTGCAGGACCTTGTTGAACTTGGCCTTGTTGAACTTTATGAGTTTGCAAGTTGGCCTCAAGCACATTTTTGTCCTTTTCCTCAAAATGGCATCAAAATAGCAGCTGCTCTTACATTTTCCAACCAGTGGCCCAGTGAAATTTTCTTTTGAAACTGCAAAGATATGAAGAGCACTAATGCAAGATGAAGTAAATATCTATTAATTATGATAGAAGACTGGAGCTAAAGATTAAGAAAAATAGAATTGCAAGAAAAAGCATTAGTGAATACTGTCATTCGCAGACATCACAAGCCATTGGCTAATAGGCAGTGTGCCATCTTTGAAATATGATCGCATCTTTCTGCAGTGCAGAAAAGAAAACCAAGAAAGATGCAAGAGACAAATAACATGCTGTGTCTCAAAGTTTTACTGTAAGACACTCATCTGAAGTCTGCCTCTGAAAAGATTAATTTCCTAGAACTGCAACTGTGAAAGGAATCTGGATTACTTCTCCACCTCTGAAAGCGAAAAGCTCTTAAAGGAATAAATGAAAAGCTAATAATTCAGGACTAAAATTTCAGCTTGAAAGTTTAGTCTTTCTCACTGCTTTTGAGGATATAAACAGATGTGGGAAATTATTTCCTGGAATGGAAATCTGATAGATTTAACTAATTAATTAATAATTAAATCTTTTAATGTATTTAAAGTTTATGGATGAAATCTTAGGAATACATTTGGGACCAAATTCTTATTCTTCTCTTCTTGTAAGGTTGCTCCTGCTCATAAAAATGTTCATATTGATGGCATTTGGGAGTGCTATCTAAAAGAAGAAAACAGATTTGAGTGTGGCTTGCTGTGAGTGTGGGGTTCATGGGGTCTGTGAGTGATCCATGTCTCATCTGTCTGTGATTGTCTGTGATTGATCAAAACACATCATTCAGTGGACTAACATTTCTGGAAGAAACATTGCTATGTGTGAATTAAAAGTTAATTTTTCTACGGTCATGTCCATTCACTACTTTGCATTTTGCCTCAAAGGCCAAGACAGTAAATATTCACTATCTTAAAACTTGCTTGCTTTCATTGTGATGACTGAAATTGTGCATTCAATTCATATCACAGTCTGCACAAAGGATGGATTTCACTTAAATTAAACTGAGGTGCCAGTAAGATTCAGTGGCAGAAATGCTTGTTTAAAGCAAATCCAAAAAACTCTTACGGGTATGAATCTAATTAAAAAATAAGCGATGACTCATGTAAAATATTTGGCAGCATACATCCAGATCTAGAAAGGAGATTCTGCTAGCTTTCAAAACTATATCTGAAAAAGAAGGTGGTGGTTTTTTTTTTTTTTTTTTTTTTTTTTTTTTTTTTTTTTTTTTTTTTTTTTTTTGTTTGTTTTTTTTTTTTTTTTTTTGTTTGTTTTTTTTTTTTTTTTTTTGTTTGTTTTTTTTTTTTTTTTTTTGTTTGTTTTTTTTTTTTTTTTTTTTTTGTTTGTTTGTTTGTTTTTTTTTTTCTCCTCACCATATTAAAGAACCCAATCCTTACTTTGCTCCTGGCAGCAAGTTTTTTCCCTTTTCCTGTACCACCAACATGGGCTATTTCACTTGTCTTGTACTTTGGCACATGTGACCAACCTTTAGGCTTTCCATAATGCCACAGTTGATCTGGAGTCAACCTAAAATGTCTCTGGTTCCCCGCTGAAACTTTTCAATCCCTGAATGACCCACACATGGCCTTACAAATACATTTTTCTGTAAGCATGTAGGAATGATGCACCATTCTGTTTCTTAAAAAGAAAACCAAACCAAACTCCACTACTGTGATTTCTGCCTTTCACTGATGCAAGGGGCTGAGAACATCCCCAAGGTAGCATTTAACGGGGTTGCTAGTTGCTTTTATTTCCTTCTTCCAGGACTCATCCTTGGCTGCACTCACCTTTTGTCTGAGCTCTGGCTCAGTACAGACAGTCTTGTGTTGATCCTTGTTTGATACACTTGAAGTATGGATGTCTGTGACCGCTGACCCCCTCTCAGACTTTCCACTCATACCCATCTGGGGATGCAGGAGTTGGTCCTACCCTGTGGAAGTAGCAATGCAATGGTCATTTCCTGGTAATATTGGTCTCCTAGAAAGTGTCTTGGCATTTTTAATTTGATCAGCAAAGGCCTTTATTTTCTGTATGTTTAAGTATTCAGGAGGATGCTGATATCCAGTTTTATCCACAGTGTTGTGAAGTTGACCGGTTCTCTATGGAGATCTTAGAGTACATCTGCAAAATACATGGAGTTAAAGGGTCTATCTGGCACTCACACCACCTAATAAAACCAGGCAGCATGGTTTGATTAGCCTGTTCAGGAGATGGAACTTCAATAACGTGACTCAGCTCCTTCTGACCTTTCACAAAAAAATACTGGAAACTTTTAATCAGTTCAGGAAAATTCTGGCAGGTTCAAACCAAATCTCTCTTTCAAGGGCAACTCTTGCTTCTCCTTACTAGTAATTAGTCAGCAGGGAAAAAAAAAAGCCAAGCATAAATTAACTTGGAAATAACATCATTAAATGTTTAATGGCTCTGGAAACTGCACATCTTTGGGTTATTCATTAATGAAATTGTACATACTATTTTGTCTGAGATTTTTCCTTGAGAAATCTCATACCTTTATGGATTATATAATGTACTGCTCTGGGATGCTATATTATATACCTCTTTCTGGTCTCATCTTTAGCTCAGGGTATGGAAGGACTCAGGTACTCACCTGACTTTCTCCACCATCGGTGCTTACATCCAACACCCAGAGCCTCCAAGATACTGCTTAGACCCAAAGGGGTCTAATTCTCCAGCACCAGCAAGAAATCCTCACAGCTGCCTGCACAGTTGCCTTGGGTGTGCCAGCTGCTTTCCCTGTCTTGAGTGGATCAGCAGCCAGGAGGTTGCAGCCCCCCCCAGTTACGCAGTGATAGCTTCATGTGCTCAGATTTGGGGATGTAGGCACAGTTGTCAGATCTTGAGGACAAGAAGATGTCTCTGTGCAGGTGGAAGTAGGTCACCCAAGTCCTTGAGCCCCCTTCCCTGCAGCTTTCCCAGAACTTCCTCATCCCCACATTGCACTCTCTAAAGCAGGGCCTTGCAACCTCCATATACTTGGATATTAAGCCCTTGATATAGTAGCATAGAGAAAAGCTGATCAAGTAATATTTTAGCAACAACATTAATCAAATATTTATAAACTCCAATATAATTCCTTAGAATATCATAGAGCCATTTCACACAAATGGAGCATTGGTAAATTTTTTAAAACACTCAGATCACCCTGAACTCCAGATTTAATAGGAACACCTGAGTGACAGCTGGCTTTCATGAGCAGAAATTCAGCTTGGAGAAAGAAGTGATCAGCAGGCTGGCCTATTTTGGGGACTGACTGGCTGGCTGGCACAAGGGATTCACAGGCATGGAAAGCGTGTAATGCGCAGACAGGCATAAGGGAAACTCACAGGCTCTCAGGCTTGCTGCTGTGATCATTGATCCATCTCTTTTCTTATAAACTCCATTTCTGTGGCAGCTAAGAGCTGCTGCTGCGCTTTCTCTACCTTATACAAGGCACACTTCCGAATTAAACCCTGCTCATGGAATACAGCCTCTTAAAATTTATTTTTCCATCATTTATCAAGTATCTGTTGACCAAAACCTGCTTTAATGTACATCAGTCCACTGTGGTAAATGTATTGTCATCTTCCTGATAGCATTTTCTTCTTTTCTCTCTTCTCAGTTTGACTTCCTATCTGTTTGTGGTGGCTTGCCTCAACTGAGATCTTGGCTTAGGTAGCACAGACCAGGACTTGGTCATGGGAGGTGTCTGACCTGCAGGCAGACACAACCTGCCTGCCCTAAAGGGCTCACCTATACAGAAAGTGATATATGCACCTTGTTTTCAAGATCAGGCTCTTAGGTACAAACTGCTGTTCTCCCCTCTCTTTGGTTTCTGAGGCTTGCAGTATGCTCTGCAACACCCGGGGGTATACTGCATAGATGGCAACAAAGATCCTTAGAAGGGGAGATGTGGCCTGATGCACAGGGAGACTACACGACAGAGTACTTGAATTATCTTCCGAGATTTGCTTCTTACTTTCTGGGAGATGTTAGGATCATCCTATGCCCCAGTTCTTATAGCTGCATTAATATCCTAATATGCACTGAGGTATTTGTTAAAGTGAGTTTTATGAATGTCAGAATGATGATTATTTGGCTCAGTCGTGTTCTTCTGAAATGCTTACTCACAAGAAAGGGTTTTTTTTTCTTTTCAGAGGTTTGAAAGATAATTTGGCTAGATTGTTCCTTTTAAGTAAAGCAATCTCACATTTGCTGTGGTTGGATGTGAAGTTGTTCAGTAGTATCATTGCATTACTAGCTTGCCATTCATGTTCTCAAAGAACTTGAAAAGGAATGCTTTGATATACTTATGGACTTCTTCCAGCTGGTGTACAGCAGCCTGTGCTTTTGTAGCAAATCATGACTTGTGGGATTTTTAGTATTTCACTGACTGCCTGAGGAAGTATACTGAGGGGTGCCTTTTGAACAACATACAGGAGCTGGATAACAGGATGACAGTCATAAATCATAGAATCATAAATGGAATATTTACATCGACAGCAAAATACCCTGTGCTCCTGGAAAGAGCTAACCACTTCTAAAATGTACACTTCCCTGTAGCTTCTTAGATTTCTGCAAAGTGGAATGACAGTGTGTGGCATTTGAGTTGCTTCTGGCTTCATTTCCCTCTGTTTCTCAGCTTCCCAAAGAGGCTTGTTGAAATCCCATTGATCAGCATGTGGATCTGAGCTTAACAGTCCCACTGGCTTTGTATGCTCAGTGGTGCAGTTGTTATCCTCACCAGGTTGTAATGGTGTTACAAAAACTGCTCTTCATGGAAGCAAATGGGTAGCGCTGGGAAGGGACCAAAGGAGCTTTAGCAACGTTTTTCCTGGTGAGAAAGCTTAACTTCCCAGTCAAAACCACATGATGCTAGTTCCTCAGATGAAAGGCATTTTAGAACTGGTGCAGTCTAGCAGTTGTAGTGTTCCCATGTGTCCTGGGTTCAGCAGTAGCAGCCATTTTTCTCCTCAGTAGCTGATGCAGTGCTGTGGTTTTGACTTTCAGCCTGAGAACAGTGTTGATAACACCGATGGTTTTAGTTGCTGCTCAGTAATGTTTACTCTGACCAAGGACTTTGTGAGTCTCGTGCTCTGCCAGGGAGGAGGGGAAGCCAGGAGGAAGCAGAGACAGGACACCTGACCCAAACTAACCAAAGAGGTATTCCATACCACAGCACATCATGCCCACTATATAAACAGGGGCAGTTACCTGGAAGCGGGATATCACTGCTAAGTCGGCAGGTGGTGACGTGTTGTATTCTCTTTCCTTGTTATTTCTCTTATCGTTATTTTTATTGGTGGTAGTAGTAGTGATTTGTGTTATACCTTAGTTACTGGACTTTTCTTATCTCAAACCTTGGGAGCTGCATTCTTTCTATTCTCCTCCCCATCCCTTCAGGAGTGGGGAAAGGAGAAGGGGGAAGTGAGTGAGTGGCTGTGTGGTTCTTGTTGCCAGCTGGCCTTTAACCACGACAGCATGAAATGCTGCTCTGTTGTCTAAATGAGGGATGCAGGCAAGATGTTGATGACACCCTGCATCTCTCCTTGGGTTGTCTGTAGAGTGATCAGATTTGAGACACTTTCGTCAATGCAGGATCCCTCACCTGTGGATTTGCCCCAGTGTCTCATGGCCATTGGGTAACTTTAGACTAAATGCTAACATGTGAGCAGCACGTGGTTGACTTGCTGCTCCATCAGTTCTGCACTATAGCCAGGCACAAGGTACCATGGCTGCAGCTCAGCATGAAGATAAGATTAGGTCACAGGGTTTATAGCTTATTGCTAGGCTTTAGTCTTTATTTTGAACCCTGGCTTAGCATATCTACAAAACACCTTGACATGCTGGCATCAAGGCCAAAGCTTATGATAACTGTCAAGTAATGACTGGTGCTTTCTCTATCACAGAGGTAAGACTTGTCTCTTGTGGGCCTTTCTTCATGACTGAGCTGAGATCATGAGCATAGCTGTGCAGGAACTGAAGATGATCACTAGCATGGCCATCACATACTCTGATGGTAAGGACCATTGCTTAGACTGGCTCAAATGCAAATATGTTAAAAGAAAACCTGCATCAGACCAAACTAAATAAAATCCCTACCAAAACTGAATGTTCCACATGGTCCAGACTTCCACCCCTAGAGCGAAGCTGAGAAGCTAAACAGTGTATGACTGATTTTTAAGCCTGTTACTTAATGCACTATGGTTCTCTTGCTCAGATGCTGTGGTGATGAACATAAGAGCTGACACAGAATAGAATGAATATGAAAAAATTCAGACATCATGTTGAATTTGCGATTCAGATTGAAGTGCTTTAATAATAAATAGAACACATGTATTATATATGGAGGCTCCTATTGAAATATTTCTTGAGGACAGCAGAATTTTAGTGCCATAGCTGAATGATAATAGTTTAAGAGGAAATGTAGATTACTGTCATTTCTCTCATAAATTGTGATGAGCAATAATTATGAACAATGACAGGGATAACACAGGGTATATCACAGGAAACTCAACTTCCTGTTAAACTCTACATTCCCACCTTCAGCCACAGAATCAGATCTTACCCATCTGTTTGGTGAGGAAAGAATAAAAATATGCTGCAGGTTACAGGTCCAAAAATCACAGGGCATATGCCCAAAAGCTTTAAAGGAAAATCTATTGATGCTGGGATGAAAGACTTCAACTGAAGCGACATTGTTCCCAGAAACCCAACATACTCACTCTATAAAAAATACATGAAATAGTGGAAGCCTTCTGAATTCTCATTTATAAGCTTAAGAATGATAGGATGCAAGTTGTAACCAGAGGGATTTCTGACACATTTGAGAGGAGGACCAGTGCCAGCCTCATGAATTTTAACCATGCCAAGTGCAAGGTCCTACACCGGGGTTGGAGCAATCCCAGGCACAGCTACACGCTGGGCAAAGAGGAGATTCAGAGCAGCCCTGCAGAGAAGGACTTGGGGGTGGTGGTCGATGAGAACATGAACATGAGCCGACTGCAGTGTGCGCTTGCTGCCCAGAAAGCCAACCATGTCCTGGGCTGCATCAAAAGGAGCGTGACCAGCAGGTCAAAGGAGGTGATCCTGCCCCTCTACTCTGCTCTCGTGAGACCTCACCTGGAGTATTGTGTGCAGTTCTGGTGTCCTCAACATAAAAACGACATGGAGCTGTTGGAACAAGTCCAGAGGAGGGCCACACGGATGATCGGGGGCCAGGAGCATCTCCCATACGAAGACAGGCTGAGAGAGTTGGGACTGTTCAGCCTGAGGAAGAGAAGGCTGTGTGGAGACCTCCTAGCAGCCTTCCAGTATCTGAAGGGGGCCTATAGGGATGCTGGGGAGGCACTCTTCAGCAGAGACTATTGAGATAAAGGGTAATGAGTTTAAACTTATATAGGGAAAGTTTAGATTGGATATAAGGAAGAAATTCTTTACTGTGAGGGTGGTGAGGCACTGGAATGGGTTGCCCAAAGAAATGGTAAATGCTCCATCCTTGGCAGTGTTCAAGGTTAGGTTGGACAGAGCCTTGGGTGACATGAGGCATCCCCATGTTCAGGGGGTTGGAACTTAATGATCTTAAGGTCCTTTCCAGCTCTACCATTCTACGGTTCCATGATTCTATGAGAAACCCTTCCTCCTCCATGAGAAGTGGTCACTTCTCATGTGGTGTAGTCACAACAGCATGTACCCTGATCCCTTCTGACCCTTCAGATCTCCCTCTGTCCAAAACTCTATACAACTCCTTTCCTGTTACAGGGTGACAGAGGCAGTTTCAATGTGATATGCTCTGTCCCCTGGAAATAGCAGGGTTTGTAGTGGGGGCATCTGGTACTTTAAGAAGAAAAGAGAGAGCTGCTTATACTGGAGGGCAAGGGCTGCTACTTTCTTGTCTAACTTTAAAATCTTCTGAGCATAAAGTCTCTTTGCTTCTTCCCAGACCTTGTACTTCAGCTTAGGAGCAAGTTAAGTGGCCTTGTGGGCTCTGGGCAGCAGTGTTGCCTATTCCAGAGATAAATGTGTATGTTTTCCCCATGGAAGGTGTAGTAAAGGTTCTTTCCCTCTACAGAGAGACAAGAGCCCCTTTGCAGGGCATTTGAGTACTGAAACCAAACTCTGGCCCTTTTCTTTCCCAGTCTTTTCTGATGAAAGACTACCTGGATTCCCCCAGCTGAGGAATTGTGTTTAGCCTTGAATATCCCTTCTGCCTTCATGCTGGCAGTACATTTCCTTCATGACTCCTGCCTGGGCCATGTTGGTGAATTTGGACTCTCAGAAATGACTGGGATGCTTGCTCAGAGTTCAGTGCCTTTCTACTTTCCTAAATTTAGAGCAGAGAGGAGCAAAACTCAAGGGAAATGGCAGCTCCACAATCACCCAGACAGCCCTTAAACAGCAATGAAACAGTTCCAGCTCCTGTGTTCAGTGCTCTGCCATGGTGCTAAGCCTTCATGTCAGGATGGGCAAAAGTGGTGATATGAGTCCTCTGCTGCATTTCCTTCAGTGTTTCTAAGAAAGACCTAGGCAATGGTGTAGGCAACAGCATTCAGACCCAGAAGAAGGGGATGGAAAGGAGCCACATTAACTTACTGAATACGAAACAGAAAAAAAGCCAACTTCCTACAGACACTATGAAGATTTTTATCTTTTCATTTGAAAAAGAAAAGGTGGGAGGTAAAAGCATTAGGCTTGGAAAGCAGACTTTTATAGCTCAGCAGAAGGTGTCGACCTCTTGAACCAAGCGACCAGGAGAGAGAGCCTTTATCTGAAAAGAAACCATAGGGACTTTGTAAGTGAAGTCTTAGCAAGCTACTGACGCAGCCTTTAATAGGTTCTAAAAGTCCTACTAATCTTTGGAAGAAATATTTCTAAGGAGCTTGAAATTTCTTTCAAAATGAAGCAGCCATAGTTGACCGTTAAGCAGCAGAGCAGTAGAATAAGTTAAATAAAGTCCAAATAAGCTCAGTAAAGATAACAGCAGTGAGAGTCAGACAAGGCAGAATAAAGCTGGGTTTCACATGGCATTTGCATATAACCGGGCTGCAAGGACTCCTGTGCTAGCTGATTGAGGGATAGTCAGCTGTTAGTGGAACCTAGAGAATGATTCAGTTCTCTTCAAAGGAAACAGAGGGTATAATTTAGATGTTATTTACAATGCTTTTAAAGAGCCTAGACATTTCCACTGGGCTGTCAGATATGTCAGAGGACCTCAGGTTGCCTGTAGTGTCTGCTGGAGGCAAGGAAGATAGCCAAGGGCATCTCAGGTGGCACCAGGAGGCTAAGTTGAAATAGATTAATTCTTGTGAAAAGGTAGTCTGCAGCCTGGGATCCACTGAATTTTCTTACTGGTTATATTGGGAGCTAAAGCACCCAACTTACATATAGACACCTGCATGTATATGCCCATATTTTTTCTGAATATTTCCAGAAAAGCCTGGCTAGGAAGGGGAAGGGATTTGTCCTTACCCAGGAGGCTGCCCATAACCTAAAATATGCATCAGACTTGCAGAGCTAATACAAAAATTACCCCAACAAACCCCAAAAAGCCAGGGAGCGGGAAGTGTACTGTGTTATCCATGCCAGGGCAGAGCATGTGGGGCAGACAGTGCTCTGGGTGCATGATGAAACCACAGACATCTGGGGCATAGGAAGACCAAGAAGCCTCAAGTCATGGAGTTACTTTTTTTAATCAAGCTTCTGCCTCCTCAGCTAGAAGTTATGACTCTCCCAGCCCCAGCCATTCTCAGTACCAGCTAGTTAAGCTGTTTTATCAGGCATGGCAATGGGCTGTAGGCAGAGTATGGACAGATATGGTGTCTCAGATGAGAGATGTAGCCTTCCAGCCAAGGGGACGTAATTCATAATATTGCTAACTCTGGTTTTTGGGTTTGGCTAACCAGATTTGAATGCTTTGGAATGCTGCATCAGCCCTAGGCTGTTCAGTTGCACAGCCCAAATAACTTATGCCTTGATTTGCTGTATATGTAAAAATAGAGATATTGATTCTGGTCTCCTTTGTAAATTGCTTTAAGGTGTCATGAGAAAAACTTATGCAAAATTCGGGGTGGGGGTGGGGGTGGGGGGATTGAAATGAGCTAATACCATATAGTTGCTGGGCCAAGTGCAAAATTACAAAAACCCTGCAAAGAATTGGTGAGCTACTACCTTGTGAGAGCACTGCCAGGAGTCCTCAGCTTCATTATCTTCCAGTTGTCAGCATAGGGACACCTTAGATAATAGCATAACTTCTGTAGCCATTTGATTTAGGAAACCATAAACTGATGTTATTAGAATTTTTTTACAAGTGGAAGAATTTGGGCATAAAATTGAGCTTCTTACTAGATCTATGTTCCTAATTTAACAGCAAGACTATTGGGACCACTTAACAAAGTAAAGTCATGGAAAAAACTCATTTTTTTCATGTCTAGATGGGGAACCCTCACTCATCTGGGTGCCATTAGGCAGAAGACAGACTAATGATAAACAGTCCATGTTAAAATTTTATGTTATGAAGAAGGAGTTTCACACACTATTTATTTCATTGGCAAGTCACAACAAGCCAGAAGGTTTCAAAAGAAGAATTATGGAATCTGGCTGAAAACAAATTAGCTGAGCTTTTCAAAGGTAATATTTTTCAAGATGGAATCATAACTATAAAACAAAAAAGACAAAACTAGACTTTGTAAAATGAATTACTTTTAACTTCTGAAAGACTCAACAAGTTATATTTTGTGGCTGACAGAAACTACTGGTTTCCGGGCACACATAGGGCTGTTGGAGAGGTCTCAGATCATAGAAAGGAGTTGGGGGTGTTTCTTGTATAGTTTATACTTGAAAATGAGGGAAAACACACTGGTTTTGAGAATGTAGAGAGTCTACATTGGCGTGGCTACAAAGTAAATCTTCCCCTTCATTACTCTTCAAGCGTTCATCACGCTTATGATGTCCCAGCAAAAATATCTGTCACAAGGAGGAATATGACAGGTTGCTGCTGCAGTTTACCAAATTTCAAATCATGCTGTGAATAATGCCGCTGCATTTTAAACCTCTGTCAGACTTGGGCAAGTTTCTCATGGCTGAGTTATGGTTCTTGAGACATGAGTGTTGCAGAACTGTTCTGTATGACAGAATATGAGAGAGTTTGCGATTCTTGTTTTGAACTTTTTACCCCTAATTTTTGTGTTACTTTTCATCTCACTGTTCAGCTGATTGTTATAGTCAAGTATTCCTTTCACCTGTTCCCTCATCTGATTATTTAGCCTTATTCTAAAATCGAAATAATAGTACATGGGTAATAATAGTCTTCACGCAGCAATGAAGTTCAACTAATTACAGCCATTTTTCAGTTGTATTTTCAGCAGCCTCTTAAGTTACAATTCATTGCTATATGTTAGAGAAATTGTTTCCCATTATTGAAAGACATAATTATATTCAATTTCACCAGAATTTAACTGTAATTTTCCAAAGTAAAGGCATTCATAAATATGTTCCTTTCAAACCAGAAAACCCCAAAGCAAATTGCCAAGCTTAAACATTCAAAAATGAGCAAGTAAAACATCTATAATCATCACTTAAATAATACTAGAAGAATAAAGGAGAAAATATGTCTAGCACACTTATCAGGACTTCCCTTAGAAGGAGTGGAGAGAGATATGCAGCTCCTGTGAGCAATTTATGGCATCCCTAAGATAGTCTAAGGGAAATGGGATGACCTCATTTCAGATGTCACTTTGTTGAATTTAGAGAGCAGAAATGCGTACCTTAGACCACATGTTTGACTTTTAGATAGTGACAGTTACATGTCCAACCTTATAAACCAACATTACAGTTAATTACATTCATGGGAAACAGTTCAAAACAGTCAGCCACTGACTGCTTATGGCAGTAAAGACGTGCAGATATTGGCAAAGAGTTTCTCATGCCCACTGTATGTGACTGTTTAATCCTATCATGGGTGTCTATCTGTATTGATGAGCTCTCCACACTTTTTGATGTCTTATTTTCAGCTTCTGCAGAGCTGGAGCAAAATATCTCTTGTCCTCCTGCACTGGGACATCAGTTTTACCAAGCTGACTGGAAATGAAATGTAGATACCTAAGGAGGTATTAAATGTATTCTAATAAGTTTTTCCAAATCATACTGTCAATGATTGTTTGAAACAAGAGAAAGATGCATTTGTGGTGGCAGAAGCAGTTTTGTTGTCCAACACTGACATGTAGCTTTGAAGCAGTGAAATGCTCAGCATAGGTTCAGATGCTAGCATTTCCACGGCTTCCTTTACCAGTATTCAGAGCTACAGACTTGTTTACCACCATGTAGATGTGATGATACAGTATATAGCACTGAATAGGAATTCCATTAGCTGGAGAAGTATATATAACCACGCTATTCTCAGAAATGAGCTGCCTTTTGAGTACTGTTTTCTGTACCCTTAAGCTAGTGATGAGCAGGTCAACACAAGGATAAGCAAACCTCATGCAAATTCAGGTATCCTGTTTTTCTTTCTGTGCATGCTATCATGATTCTCTTTGGGCTTATGACAGCATCAACACAGCAAAGGAAAGAGGGGTGCCTTCTGACACTTGCACCCTGAAGCTGCTTGTTCCTGTCCATCTAATGGCGCTTGTGCCTGCAGTGCAGTCTGTGGCCATGCAAATACTTGTCAATCATTTCTGTCCAAAGTCTGGTAGCCTAAGCTGTCCTCTGAGGTGTTTGACTTTGCTAAAGGAATTATCATATATCTTTTCTACTGCCTACTGTTCTGCTGGAATAAAGCATGTGGCAGAGAGGAGTGATAACATCTTAAATCATTGTTGTCTATTGCTGTGTGAAGGAAAGTCTAAGCCCTCCAGTTAACTCAGCCAGATGTTCAGAATCCATTGATCAGATCCCATCCATTGGTTAATAAATAGTAATTCATGACATGTAAGAGTTTTTTATATTGTGAGCTATGTATTTCCTTGCAAGATAGAATTTTAAGTATAGATTCCTGAAATACAGCATTTTCTCACAACTTGTATATGCCAAACAGGAAAACTCATCAGGATGTTTGTTATTTTATTATAGTTCATTAATTTCCAAGGTGATCTGCAAATATTTAACTGCCAGAGGCCTGGTCTTTTATTGAAGATGCCTCCGAAATGTTTTGACAAAATTGCCCTTTTTTTTCAAGGAGATCTAAAATCTTGAGATTGTGGAGGAACATTTCTAGATAATTTTTTCTTTCTCTAACAGTGATTTCAACCCTTTGTCTCATTTCAAATCACAAGTGTCATTGCTCAAGGGTTCAGCTTCCACCTTTTTTTTTCCTCTGATTTGGAACCATAGTGTCCAACCAGAGTGCCCTCCACCACATTATTTATCTTTGCTGCCATCATCAAAATGATTTCTAACAACACAAAAGGTTTCTGATACGCCTCATCTGTCAAAAGCAAGATGAGTAACAACCACAGCAGTAGTCTCTTGAGGAACGGCTCCAAAAGCCATCATTGAATCTGTTTTTAAATTTAGTATGCATATTCATTAAGTGTTGATACATGGTATTTAATTTAAAGTTTTTCCTGTGTTCATAATCAAAGACTCTTTCTTATAAATACAAAATCCTTTCTTACTCCTTTGACTCAAAACACTGTGCTGGCAGTACTACCATTAGAGAAAATAACTGTCACTGGGGCAGGGCATCTTGACAGGTAGGTCTTGGGAATGGTGTAGAAAACCACACTTCAGGCACACAGTTTTCAAGTGCAGGGCTAACCCAGTTTATTTAAATGTGATTTTTTTTTTTCCTGAGTGACATATGGACCGGTGAAAGTGAGAACAAATGTGTTTTTTTCCCTCATTCTGGGTTTATCTGTATTCCAACAGAGGAATAGTTAGCATATAATAGACTAATAAAGTTGTTATTTTGATATGAATATCACAAAACAAAATGTAAATGGTTAATCAGTGCCAGTCATCCATTTGATGAAAATAAGCTAAAATGCCCTTTCTGATGGTGACTGAAAGTAAAAATTATTAACATGAGGGTTATGTCTGGTGTTCAAAAGCAGCAATTAAGTACAGTTAATTGCAAGTACTTTGAAAGGATTTTTCAGTTTCAGTCTATATTTTTTGATCTCTTCAGGTCATGCATCATCATTTTCTGTTATGGAACTGTATTTTCCCCACTATTCCCTTTTCACCCTTAGCTCATTTGTATGACAGGCTGGAAATGTGCATTTGCCAGTATGTGACAGAACTTGCATTAACCAATGAATGGCAATTGACTGCAGGCCGCCTTTGCAGAATGGCACAGATTAATTCTCTGGCATTTTTTGAGGAGTAAAGCACTTTCCAGTGTTGAAAAGGAAAAATGGCAAAATCAGCCATTATTTGATTAAATTAAAGCTCCAGGCTGTAGGGCTTCAAAATGCAAATGTGTATTCTGGATCTTAGAAGATGAGTCTAATTAAGAGATGAGGAAGGAACTTAATATCACCTACATTTTTTCTCTTGAACAAACTGTATTTCCTGTTCTGTTTCTGAAGAGCAAGCTCTAGGCTGTACAAGGGTGGTATAGCCCTCATCTGAGAAAGTAGACCAGAAAGAGCTCTCCTTATGGATTCACTCTTATCAGCAGCTGCAGAGGGGAAACAAAAACTACAGGTGTTAGTAATGTCAAAACCAAAGTGTACCAGTATGACAGTTGCTAAACAATGACAATGTTGGGAAGACTTACCTATGGAGTAAACAAGCCATGGAGAGAGAAGAGGAAATAATGTAAGACAAAAAAGGGAGAAGAAAACAAAAAGCTTAAAATTATATGGAGCTGTGGTAAAGTTACTGTGGAGTTTGATGAGAGAGTAGATGAGTTTACCTAGAGACAGACATGGAAGACAGCAGTCTTGAAGATGAAAGAACAATTGGTTCAAAATAAAATCAAAACCTCTGAGACAATTAAGAGAAAAAGAAAAAAAAAAAAAAAAACAAAAAAAACAAAACCCCAAGATA